>PVJH01005797.1:0-108012 GCA_004026705.1 Nesogale talazaci
GGCACAAACTGCTACAGACTGTTTCATTTTAATTTCTAAATAAAGTTCCTTTATTGAAGATAGCAGCTACCACTTGGACTTGGCGATCCTTTTAAGTTTGTCTTTATTGAATACTAAAATAGGAAAAGCACATATAACCTTATCATCATTTAGCAGCTGCCACTTTACCTGCTTCTACTTATCATATCACCGTATATAAAATGACATGGTTTTTGCCATGTCATGCAACATCTTCTTGATTGTTTGCATATTTGGTGCAATAGAGTAGGTTAATGATATTCTAAGCATAAGATTAACGATTTTTATTATAATAAGGCTATGGATAAAATGAGGTACATGAATCCATGCTTTAAGGACATAGAGCCTAAGCACAGTGCCATCAGAGATCACATATGACCGTGACGTATTTTGGCAGAAAGGTGAGGTGGTGGGCTGACTTGACATTTAGAGGTCTAGGTCTCTTTTATATTTGTCAAATGTATGTTTTTAGAAAATAATTGCAAGCACAAAGATTTTATTATGAGATACAGCTTTAAAAATTCTTCAGTAGATCTCATATTCCAAAATGCTATGAAAAGCAAATTTTGTGTCTGATCTTTATGTTTATGTTAACCTTTATTTTTTAAACATATTTTTTTCATTAAAAATGCCATCCTGGTACATGTCTTCATAATTTCCACATACCCTCCAACACATTATCTACTTGAAAAGCTAACTTATTGATATAATGATAATTTGAATGGAATTTTGGTCTCTCCTTTCCTTCTTCATGCTGGCAGACTTGAGAATATTACTTCCTCCTGGGTTGTATTAGAGAAATGACTCATAGAGCTAAAAATTGAATAACTCATTCTCTATTGTTTATTTGAAGCTTCTTGTGGAGCTTGTTGTTTTCTTAGTCACTTACATCCTTATGCATTAACATAAAATTTGATATCTTGGTAATCTATTTTCTAGGTCATTTAAATCCTGAAATATTTTTAGATTGGTAAATTCCAATAAGACCTGCTTACTTAGTTTATTAATTTAGGTTACTATATAAGTGTTTCTACGTACACACTTTTGAGTAGCTATTAATTTTAATAGAACAAGCTTATTTTTCCAGCGTTAGTCATCTAAGCCATTAAAAAAATCATTGTACTTCTTTTTTTGAGGGGTGCTGACAGGGAAGCATTGGCTTGCTAATCACAGAATCTTCAGTTTCATCCCATCAGCTGCTGTGTGGGAAGCTATTGGTTCCCATAATAGCTTAGAATATCAGAAATACTAGAGTCACTGAGAGTTGTGATAGGCAGTGAATTATTTTGTTTGATCCGTATTTTGAGAGATTGTGGTAGTTAAATAATATGTTGCTAATTTGAGAAGATTATAAGTGAAGGAATGGAGTCTAGCCTGTCAATCATTGGATAACGAGTGAGGTCTCTCTATGGGCCTGGCCTTCCACAGAGGATTCTGGGAAGTTCTGGAATTCTTCCTTGGAGGCAAGAGAGATTATCCCCCATTGACTCACTCCCTGAGGGATGGTCTACTGACAAGACACTTGGCAATACACCCTTGGAGCTAGAGAAGTCATATGGACCTACCCTGAGGCAACCAGACCTCTGGAGCTGGAGAAGCCATGTAGAAAACCCTTCCAGCACTGAGATATTTACAACACCATTGGAACCACAAAGCTTCCCATGCACTGGCCTGTGATCTTCCTGTATTAGGCATCATTGCATGTGTTTCGTGATTGTGAAGATAACTTTATAGATTTCTATTGGATATATGGACTAATAATGGACCCATGGACTTGATCTGGATGAGGCTGGTACATTTTCTCAATATTCAATTGCCTTTGTATATAAACCTTTTTCTTATACTCATATGAATCTCTCTACATTTGTTTCTCTAGTCTAACCGGACCAACAAAGACATTTATCTGTACCCCAATGTGATAAAATATATATGAGTTAGGCATAGTATATAATCCAATTTTAGACTAAGTACTTTGTTTATCTATTAATGTGATTTGTTGAGATGCTTTCTCTTTTCAAATTGAAAAATATACCTCCTTCTATTTCCCTAATGAGATTTCTAATATTTTGTAATGTCTAGTCAAATAACAAGGCAACATAATTATGTCGTAGTTAAAATAATGAAGCTGGATTAAATATTTCTCCTAGATGAATTCTTTTATACTTTTTCTATGCTTTTAATTCCCAACAGCTAGCCTTATTTTAAGGAGTTTTGCTCTTTAATGATATCTGCTCATGAAACTTAACTGTTGGGGCTTAGACTTCCACTATAAGTTTCCAAGCTGTATAGCAGCTTTGGGAATAATGAGATATCGAAAATAATGAGACAAATTAATTTTCTTTTCCCAGAGGTGCTATATTCCTCACAGCCATCACTCAGAAGACAACCTCTTTTTTGAAAGATTGATATAAAAATAATTTATGTCAGGCTAAGAGGCAGAGCAAATCTATCTGCCTGGCAAAGCACATAAATGCCTTTAAGAAAAGAGTAGTAGCTTGTGCAGACAGTGCTTCTTGATAATTAGGGGTGTTTATTATCCATGTCAGCCTTTAACAATCAATTCCAGAGTTACATAATGAAAAGGATTTCAACATTTAATATATAACTATAACATCCAGTGCCCTCTATAATTTAGCTTCAGATAAATCAAGAAGGGTAGGTCAGTAAATGGGGGTCTCTCTCCCTTTTTTAAAAAGCCTAAAAATGCTGCAGTGATAATGAGAAAGTACTGAGAAAGTACCTTACCATGCTAGAAGAATTTACAAATCTGAGGCCTTGAAAATTCAAGGACCTACACAATTCATTCTCTCATTGTTAAGAAATAATGTCAATAGTTTCTAAATAAATTGTAATGATGATTTTTGATATACATATATTCTGCAGTATATTATTATTTTGCCATTATTAAAGGGAAGAAAAGAGAAAGAGAGATACACAATAGCATTTAATTCTAAGGTAATTTATCACCTGCCTTTTTAAAGAATATCACCAACAGGTGTATAACTGAAAAGGACAAATTGTTACCAGGAGGAGTCTCTGTTTGAAGCCTCTTCACTTCTCGGTTCTTGTCCTGCTCAAGGATAGATCAGGCAAGGGAAAATTCAGATCAATGTCAGTGAAAATATTTGAACAAAAGTAGTGAGTTTAAAGGATTCTTTAGAAATTAATTACAGAAGTCCCTTAGTTAGTTTAAAAGTTCTGGCTGGCAGAATGTAGAACCAAACTTTATATTCAGCTGATTGCAAACCTCCCACCATAGGTGGGTTCTCTGGCAAGTCTTCTTCTATTAACTTACCCTCTGTACAATCCCTCCTCTTCTCAGGTCATAAAAGATGTCCTGCTGTGTCCCTGCCTCAGGTCCAAAAACCAGGTGTCTACCCAGTCTTTGGAGCCCTCAGTACAGAGTGGCTACTCATTCGGCTACAATCACCAAGGTGAGTAGTTCAAAGTCACAAGAAGATCCTTGGGAGAACAGCAGAGCTTTCTACTCCCTGGTGAGTTGTATCTTGAAAACTCACAGGAGCAGCTCTGTCCTGTTTCATACGGCTGGTGTGAATAGACATAAACGTGATGGCAGTGACTTTGGTTTGTTTGTTGTCCCCCAATGATTGTGGAGGACTCATGTAAATGTCTTATCCTCACCCAGTCTACTCTCCTCCACTTGGAAGGAAACATATATTACCTGCCTTTTAATGCTCTTTGTTTCGAAGAGGTATGTACGGAAATGAGCCGCCACTCTCTTTGCTTATAATTTCTTCAAGAGCCATGTCAACACCATCTCTTCTCTCTTTGTCAGTCTTTATTTACATAAAATATGGATATCAACACACAGGTAATGTGGAACCAAATTAATGTGAGGATCCATTCTACTTATTTACTTTCTAAATATAAGTAGCTTAATTGTTTTTGTCAATTTTAAAGCGTCTCCCCAGTGGCATTAGGCATATCTGACTACATTTAAAAAAGTCAACAATGTGTTTGGATTAACTTTTGTATCACTTCAGGTTCTGATAAAAGAGCAATGGAGGTTCAGTGACAGAATTCTAGCCCTCAATAAAGGGGACCCAAAGAGATATAGGAAATAATGAAACGTGATGATTTTAGTTTAATAGAGTTGTTATATCCCCCATAATTGTCACTGAGGACAAAACTGCTTTTTTTTGAAAAAAATAATTCCTCTAAAGCTAGCTACCACACATGTCATTATAGACTTGTGCAATGCTATGCTCTTGATTCTATTTCAAAAGAGCTTTCGAGCTAGGTCAGGCTGGGAAGAGAAGTGTGGGGAAAAGCAGCCAGTAAGAACCCAAATGAAGGCAACCATCAGACCCCATTGTGCAGGAGGCTGTTCTAAGACGTAAATGAATCTACAGGAGCAAACAACAGTATTATAAGCCCAAATCAGTTCCTGAGAATCAAATCAGTATAGCAGCTTCACACTTCATCTTTCTGGGGAAGTTCAACTATCAACCGGTGGTTCGGCACTTAACTCACCGTGCCTAACCCACAGTGATACTAGGACTACTCCTAGAGACTCACTCAGGGAACTGGGCCAGAGGAATCTCCCTGCTCTCCTATTGCCTCCCTGTTCTGTAAGTACTCAACTTGGACAGTTGAACATAGAGTTATGTGTGGGAAAAATGCCGAGGACTTTATTTGCTAACTTACTAGAGAGGGATTCTGGAAAGCCAGCATTCCCTGGGAGGGAGGCCTTCATTTTGGTAAGTTCAAGTTGAAGTCCAGACACATTGGCCTTCTTTAAAAATTAACCCCATGGCTTCTCCCCTGAATAGCTATGCTGCCCTAAAATGAGCACATGGTTGATGATATCGCCCTAAGGAAGCAGACATTATCCTTGCGCTCTCTTCCCACTGTGAGTCACTGACACACAACCCTGCTTATATGCCTTCCCCCACTGCAGGTATTAGGCTTCCTCACCGGTGAGCTCATGGACCTTTAATGTAGATACCACCCACCTTTTGGCTTATGCCATTACTGCATATGCATGTTTTCAGCTGCCCTGTGAAAATCCCCAGAGAGTCAAGGCTCATTTTCACTTCTCCCAGTTCTCCAATGGACTGAGCCCCGTGTGGTCCATCAAGAAAAACTGAGGTGACCATGCTACCATAAAATGTGTTCCTTATGTGCAGGACTGCAGCCCACAGGGTTGATGGCTCCAATCTAGGAGCAGCTCTCCAGGAGCAAGGCTGGGCTTCTTACTCCCACCAGGGCAGTGATGCCACACACAAAAAAGAAAAAGAAAAAGAAACAATGTGTTCCTCTTCTTTATTGTATTCTCTCTATGACTTTACTATAATTTTTGTATTTAGTGTCAGACATTTGTGCCTCTGACTTTTCTATTGTTAGAGTCTGGTTTTCCCTGAGATGTGTGAGCCAACCTGCTTTCAACATATACTCTGATATTAGTTTTACTCTGATAATAATTTTATTTGCTGTTTAATGTCAACACATTTAGTTTCTTGTGAGATAAAACAGTTGAGCAACCATGAGGAATTATTTTAGTTTTTACCTTGACTCAATAATAATATGAATTTTACTATTTCAGTTTCCAGAAAGAAACTGTGTCCTCTATGTGTGATCTCTATCACCATGTTGACATAGTCTTGACTGCCGTAGCTCAGTATTATATATGAAGGAAAGCTTATGTCTACAATTTTTTGTTTAGTTAAGGAAGAAGTAAATGTCAGAAGTTGCCAAAGCATTCTCAGTGCTTTGAAGAGGGTAGTATTTCAGGTGATTCACTTTATCCAACATCCCCAATGTCTTAATTAAAAAAAAAAACAACTTAAGAACATTTTTGATTCTGATTCTCAGCAACCCTGTAGTACAAGGGTAGGGCTGCTCCTGTAGATTTCTGAGACTACAGCGCTTCAGGAAGACAGAAAGCCTCCTCTTTCACTTTCTCCCATGGAGTGCTGGCGCCTTGTATCTGCTGGCCTTACAGTTAGCAGCCCAACACATACCTACTGCCATGCAGCTTCCAAAGCCTAGGGATCCTAAGTGTTGGCATCCACACCTCTGAGTGTTGGGTGGGAAAATGATGAGACCGTCTGCTCCTGCACATACTTCCCGTCTCGGAAATGCTCTGTGTGATCTCCAGGAGGCACAGTAGACCTGATGGTGGAGGGCTTGGTCTTTTCCTTGAGACAGACTTCATTCAACAAAGAATACAGAAGCTTTACTGAAAAATATTTGTCATGTGTTCAACATTAATGTCCCTGGATGTTTCTTCCTCAGAGAAACACTAGCAAGCTTCTCCTGAGTTGTTTGCCACCACAACAGAGAGAGCTCAAGACAGTACTAATACACAGCAAGTCGAGGAGAGATTTGATAAGCAAAGCCTGTTTCAATCACCTGGCAGATCACCTAGTGATTGGAGGGTTGGGCATCGATTTTTGTAGGGGTTGGGTGATTGGAAATCATTGGCTTGCCTCAGTCTCTTACCTGTCTTCCCATTGGCCCTTATGTTCTCATTTTACTTTGTCCTTATTGCAGTCTAATATTTAGTCTCATAATCCATGGTTTATGTCCCTCATTCCCATTATCATGTGGGGTGGTAGCAGTCCATAGTTTATCTGGACTTGACCTCTGAAAGAGATATCAGGCGATTTAGGAGAGGTCATCCAGGTACCTCATCATTGAGATGACTGGTTCAAATGTTTGAAGTGAGGTGATCTTGGAAGAAATTACCTGCACATGACCTGTGGAATGGGTGGAAAATACCTATTTCAGCTGACTAACCCCTACTCTATCAAGCTTTATGATTTTCATTTTTGGAGACATAGCATTTCCTAAAATTGTACTGTGTACATTTCAATTGATGACAACAGAGCTTTCTAGCACTTACTTCTTAGTTTGTGTTTGCCTTATCAGTAACTGTATGTCCTAAAGACTTCTTTTCTCCATGTCACTAATGTTCACTCCACGTGGAGGAAGCAGGTCTTCTGCATTCGTATTTGGAATGTTTCCCAGCCTAAGGATTCATCGTTCAGCATGTCAGACAATCATCTTAAGTATACAGTGGTAAATCAATTAAATTACACCCTCCACGTGATCCATAATCATCATATTGAGGAAGCATTCTCCTAGAGTGTGAATCAAGAATTCATCGCAAGATGCATACTTCAAGTTTCCTATCCTAAAATTGGAAGTTAACAATGAGCCAGCTTTTTGAAATGAAATTATAGTCACCTTTTCAGATGTTTCTAATAAAGGTAAGAGAAAGGGAAAATCTGTAATTATAAGAAACCGAAGAATTACAATGTGCTAGCATAGATAATTTTTCATTGTATAACTTCTGAGAATAACATCAGATTAAGATATAGTAGCTCTTTTCAGGTGAAATAGCACGTGAGCTCCATCCTGTTGAGATAACCAAGCTTTATTTTATAAAAAAGATAGAAGTGAATTAATGTGAATGAACACTTAGGTTTCTCAATTCATTAAAATTGGAAATGAGTAGTTATACCATGTAGTAAACAAAATATTACTTCAGAATAGCCTATAAGTGAAATTTTAGAGTAGAAAACATAAGAATTTATTGAAGATAACTAGGATAAATCGAGTTTTGGATTTCAGTAATTCCTCTCAGTTACATTGTCCTTGATCAATGTATCAACCTCCTCTACCCTCCTCACCATTGAATTTTTAAATCATTATTGTTCCCTTGTCCCTGGGTTTCTTGACATTCACTTCTTGTCCCCTGCCTTCCCCTCTCTCATGTCACCCCAGAACCATTAGTCTTGTTGTTTTCTCCTCTAGATTGTTTATCCTGCCAATCTTATCTCGATAGAACTGCAGAGAAAATAATATGCACAAAACCATGATAGAACAGTACAAAGCAACAAAAGGAAACAAACAAAACAACAACAAAATGACAAAAAAAGAGAAAAACTTCTAAATAGTTCAAGATCTGTTTGTTGGCCTTTATGAGTGTTTTCAGGTCGAGTCCGATGGGTTGCCATGCCCTGGCCCCATGGTCTATTTTGGTATTTCTCAGGGACTTCATTGCTCTGCCCCCCTCCCCCCAGCTGTTCTTCTCCACTTTTGTTATTGTTGTTATTACAAAAGGAACATGTTAATACATTTTCTTGATGGAACAGAATAATCATTGGAGCGTGTATGAATAAATTTTAGAAAACTGCACACTGCATTTGTGAGAAAAAGGCAAGAAAGCTGCACCATATTTTTTTCAGCCAGAACAATGTACCTACCTGCTTATGATGACAGGGCTACCATTCGAGAACCTTTTTATGGAAACTTACCTCATCCACATTATAACCATGACCATAACCCACCCGATTGGATTTTGTCCCTCCAGATTAAAGAACATTTAAAGGGAACATGGTTCAAATCATGTCTACATAAACTGTCTTTGATTGCTGTGTAAATTGAAGGATATGGACTACTTCTGAGAAGGGTTAGAGAGATAAATACAGATTTTAAAATGGATTGCCCTGAGTTGGGGTTATATTGAAAGATAACCACTTTGAATTTTGATATTTTTTTCATTTAATAATGTTTTCTATTGCTTTATAACAATATTTTTTGTTATTTTGATCTGCTGATTGATATTACTATACACTAAAATGATATAGCTTCAATGCATTTCTAACAATGAAGTCCAGTGTACTCTCTGGTTTAATTGTCATTATAATTATATTTAATTATAACTAAAAGATCACCACATGATTGTTTTGGTAGATTCTCTCAAGTTAATTTCAAGTAATCTTGACCCTATTGATAAAAGAAGGAAACAAGGTTTCCTACCCTATCCTCAAAATTGATGCTATATTGGATCCCATTAATATAGCCACTGTGTCAATCCATCTCATTCAGGGTCGTCCTCTTTATTGAAGACTTCCTACTTTACAAAGCATGATGCCTGTGATAGGTTTATTGTGCCAAGTAGACCATCATAGGAACATGTCAGAGGAGTTTGATCAGGTTTCACCTTTGTTGGTGAGTGACGAGATAAATGGCCTTCAAAAGCCTGCCCCCTTTCTCTGTCTCCCTGGTGATGGGACCAGTTGTTTGCTCTTTGGCTCAAACATGTGCTATGCTACCTGGGGAAGGGCCAACCCATGGATGGCCTTGCTGTGCATCACTGACATTCCACTGAGACCCTCTTCCCGAGCTGCTGGTGGACACATCCCTTCACTTGGCATATGTCCTGAGACGCCATGGGGCCTGCTTCTCTACACCCCTATGCACTGACTGCTGCCGCTCCACCCTGCTCTGCTGCTTTTAGGATGAATTTGCCTGTCTTGCCTTAGGGCAAATGCTAATGTCTGCTCCCTTGACCTTGAAGCAGCAGTCACTGTGAGTTGAAGGACCTTCAGTATATTAATGTTCCACAGAAGTGAGTGGAACTGAGCCCTCTGTACTGCTGTGTGGACTAATTAGCTATTACATTCCTTCTCACTGTATATCTCTATCTCTCTCTTTCCATTATCATCATCATCATCATCATCATCATCATCATAGGTGTTCTGATTTTGTTTCTCTAAAGAACCCTGCCTAATACAATGATCTTCTCTGAAGATTAACGACTCCCAATAACATGTCCAGAGATGAAGTCTTGCCATCTGACTTCTGACTGTATTTCTTCCAAAATGTGTTCTTGTTCTCTGAGAATCATGCATCAACAAACTGTAGTACATAAATCCAATGGAATACTGTGATAGGTAGGTTAATTTTGACAAAATGGCCAATGAACACATATGAGACCAAATGAAGGACAGAGATATAAATGGCTCAGCGAGTCTCACCTTTCTCTGTTGCTCTTGGATCTTCAGACCAGCAGACGGCCATGTTTGCCTTGTGCCTCCATTTTCAAGCTACACTACCCATGGAATACCGATTCCGTGGACTGTGTTGCTATTAGTTGAAGTTCCTTTAAGCCCTGCTCCGCCACACTACTGGAACCCTCTTGAGTTGGGATTGTTGGACCCTGTCATAGGACAGACTGTTGGTTAACTGCCTTGTTGCTTGCTGCTTGTGGCCTGGATTACTCTACAGAGGACTAGCTGGCAGCCCTCAAGACTCGAAGGACTGCCAGTGTACTAGCTGTCTCACGCAAGTGAGTTGCACCAAGCCATTTGTACTGCTTTATATCTTATGTTAGATATACTGTTAGATGTACTGTTTATTTCTTATGTTAGATATCTTTATATGTGTGTGTGTATGTATATATATAGGTGTGTATGTGTGTATATGTATATATATGTATATATATATAATGTCCTGGATTTATTTCTCTAGTGAACCCTGCCTAACACAAATACTATGAAGCATTACATAATAATCAAGAATTCACAAAATACCTCCTAAAACATATAAACTTAGAGGATGTTGTGATGAAAGAAGTGAGCCTATCACAATAGGATACATATTATACAAAAAAGACAAAACCTCAAAAGAAAAGGAAACCAAAGAATACTTCTGGACTTCACTGTTAGAAATGCATTTAGACTGTATAATTTTACCATAGAGTACTATAATCACCATGTAAAAAATACATACCACATCTTATGATAGAAGAATACTCAAAATTTATTGGTATTAATAAAGAGAAGCCATTATTAAATGGCAAAAACAAAATGTGAAGCGATTGTTTCTCCATATGCCTTCAACTAGGGATATACATTTCTGAGAGCAGTGTATTCATACCTCTAACTCTTCCCAGGTATAGGCCACACCTTCCCATTTATACAGAAAAATGATACTATTAAAAAGGACGAACTATAGGTTTATTCACCTACAGAATCATTCTTGGATGTTTACTAAAGATGTGGGAGCAAATGAAAGAACACTAAACCAATATTGTCCACATAAGCAATGTCACACTTGAGGCACTGGAACAACCCATGGGGTGTTACAAAAGCTAATACCTCCATTTTATGTGACATTATGGGCTAAATAACCTTAGTTTTTAATTTCCAGAAGGGAGCTGAGTAACTGTTTTTTTGCATGAAAGAATGCAGTAGTCCAAGTAAATTTGAGAACCTATGAACCAGACATTAGTTACGTTACTGGATGATTAAAGAAATGATCATTGATAATGGAAGGGTTGGAAACACAACATAAATAATGGCAAATAAACATTCACGCACATCTGATGCACAAAATCAAAGACAACAAAAGTAAGTATAGTATACACAAAATTCCAATCATAATAAATGAAAAAAATATATGATTAAATATATAGGAATGAGTAAACATACAGGCTGAAGGGATTTGGAAAGGTGAATGAAGTTATACTCATGAATTTATATAGTTTTGGTAGAAATATTTTACATATATATTTTAATTTAAGATAAATACATCTAGGAATATCATAAAGCATATAGAAGGAAAAATAAATCATAATCAAATATATTTATGGAAAAACTCACTTTGTTTTGAGATACTGGGCCACAGTTTGGAGGAAAATGAATACAATTGATGTCCCAGGCCACAAAGATAATGTTATTAAAAACTTGTGAATAGCATTCTTAGATGTGAATATTGGTCTCTCCTCATCAAGAATAAGATAGAGTGAAGAAAACTAAAATTAAGATTCAACAAATAACTAATAGTCTATGTGAACCACAACTTCTACTATCTTGAAACCAGAATTAAATGATTTCCTGACAATACTCCCAATTGCCTTCATGATATTCATAATAGATAGAGGAGGGAGGTGGAGTTCAACAAAATTAAAAGCAGAAGGAAAATCTTATAAACTTTAACTGCTTTATACAAACCTTAGCAATAAATTGAAAATAACACACTTTGCTTTATACAAAATTAAAAACAGTTATTACACCAATTTACTCATCAGATTTTCCTCATTCCCAAATTCTAAGACTTTGTGCAAAATAACTTTTCTTAACAACTGAGTTTCTGATGATTTTGAGTTTATTTTATTCTAAAATTGTCTTTTCTCCTGATGTAGAAAGTATGCATAGCTTATAAATTCCCTTTATGTTCTCAAAGTTCCTTATACTAGAATACTCTAATTTATGACCTCAGTCATTATATAACAATCTATTCTTTGCTTCTCATTATAATTATTTGACAAATACATTTTTAAATGCTTGAGTTATAACATTTATTTAGAAGGTATAAGCAATTGCGTATCTCACTACACACTCTTGACTTTAATAATTGTGTCAATATCCACGTTTGTATTGAGGAAACAAAGTGATGTTTCCCATTAGTTAATATTTTATAAAGCTGAGTGAGATTCTTCCAAAACACCCAAGGGGATTTCCTGGATAATTTAGAGTTCAGTACAAAGAATACCAGTCACATTGTTTTTACTCTATGTAGATAGAAGGTATGGTAGTTTTTCTTTTATGCCTCAGAGAAACAAAATATGTTCTTTGGTGAAACTAAATGATGGAAAAGACCACCCCAATGTGCGAAGGTATATTTCACAAAGCAAAGAATTATATTAAATCCTATTTGTTTTATGTTATTAAATAGCCACAGGAAATCATACTTAATTTCCAAGGCAATGATGTATCCATGAGGTTAAAATTCAGTTTTCTAGTTTACATTTGAATAATTCTGTTTTTGTAATAAATTCATGCAGTTGCATTTAGCACTTGATTTCTTTTACAGTTTCAATAACTAGATGGAAAGTTTCTAAGTTACTTATATAGCCTTCATATAATGGGTTGAATTCTTAGAGAAGTTATTTCCTCAGCGTTCACAAAAGAGAACATCTTTTAAAAGCAGGAGTAATCTATATTTCACTGAGCTAATTGTTCTAATAATTACTTGAAAATTCAAAAATGAAATGTCAATTAAAGAGCTATTACAAAATGTATAAGCAAAGAACAAAAGCTAAAACCATTGATATAATAGTTAAGTTAGAGCCCACCATGCTCACACACACATTGGACCCAACTGTTCCTCTCCTGTCAGTCAGACAGACATGCGATGATCCCCATGCTCTGTTTGCCTTGCACAGGAATGTGATGTAATAAAGAAGAGTGAAGTAATTACGGGGAAGCGTTGTCCTTTGGGTAATAACTCTATCCCCAGCCTGCAGGGCTTGTCACTGTTTGTGCCACCGCTTCTTTGTCTTGACAGTGCAAACACACTTTTTACTCAAAAAGAGTCCCCATTCTCATACTTAGAAGGCTGGAATTTAGAATTTATCGATTTCTGTCATCCTCATCTGTATTGACAGGAATATTATTGGAATTGTTTTCTAGTATTCATTTGATTGATTTTTAATGCTGATTGTGAAATATAGGATTTTTTAAAAAAAGGAAATCTCTGAGATTATTCATTAGTTAAGATGAGACTATGCTAGAACTTATATTTATATATATAGAACAAAATATTCAACCTTTGTTCATTTTAAGGATATATTCAGAAATAACCTGGAAGTAAAGACACTCACAGTTCGTATCTATTCATCAATTCATACTGTCACACGGCCTTCTAGTGCTCTCAATCATAACCGATCAACACTTGCAAATGTAATACTGTCTGTCACTAGAAATGAAATCTTTGAGGGCTTCCTTTTTCTTTATAACTATACTCAACTACAGACTTTCTATTGAAGAGTCGAATTCTATTCCTTTAACATTATCTGAAAAAAATGAGATTCTTTGACCCATATAGAGTCAGTCTTTATAATGAGAAGGTGGATGATGCTGGTCTAACCTTCCGTATGCTACAAGACCACTGACACAAAGGAAGGGGGCCCTGGTGGAGCTGTGGAAAGAGCCTTTCGCTGCTAACTTCAAGATGAAGATTTTAAACTCCCCAGCAGCTCCATGGGAGACAGATGAGGCTATGTGCTTCTATAAAGATTTAGAACAGGGGTCCTCAAACTTTTAAAATTGGGGGCCAGTTCACTGTCCCTCAGACCGTTGGAGGTTATAGTTAAAAAAACAACAATCTTTGAAAAAATTCATTGCAGCTCTGGGATGAGCAGGTTGCTAAGCGGGACATGCAGGGGTGGCAAAAACACCTGGTGAGTGGATAAATGTCTTTGGTGAGCCACATGTGGCCCCCGGGTCGTAGTTTGAGGACCCTTGATTTAGAATATCAGGAACCCTAAGAAGTAGTTCTATTTTGTCCTACAAGGTAACTATGAGTCAGAATTAGCTCAATACAGAGCAGGAAAGGAGCCCTGTGGTACAGTTGGTAAGTTCTCTAGAGTTCTAACCCACCCGTCACTGTGGACGAAGTATGTGCGGTTTTCTTCTTTCTAGTTTACAGTCTGGAAAACCTACAAAGGCAGTTCTACTCTGTCTAGTAAGATTGTTTTAAGTTGAAACCAATTCCACAACAAGGAGACTTGGTCTAAAATGTAAGAAGTTAATTTTAAATAAGTGGATAAATTGTATTCTCTAAAAGGAGCCAGAATAAGGGCCAAACTTACTTTGCTACCTTTTAAATTTAAGAAGCAATCTTATCATTGCATTGTGGAAAACAAGCAGCTTACTTTACAATGAATTAAAAGGTAGAGACTGGAGGATTTCTTTAAGATACTGCCATTTGACTTTTAGTTCTATTTTGTTTGAAGTCTCCACAGTAGCTAATTTAAAAGCATCCTGTGTAAATATTCTTTCTATTACCGTTACAACACTACCTTCTGCCCTTCATGACCAATAAGA
Source organism: Nesogale talazaci (assembly GCA_004026705.1). Lineage (NCBI taxonomy): Eukaryota > Metazoa > Chordata > Mammalia > Afrosoricida > Tenrecidae > Nesogale > Nesogale talazaci. Next base: position 14,664 of record PVJH01005797.1, read on the forward strand.
TTTCTTGAACAAATGACTGGACCCAGTGAGGGTGGTAATGGTTCAGATGTCCTAAAATGCTGTAACAGGACACTGGCCACTATGTTGTTCGGTGCATTGAGCCTGTGCCGATGCACAGCAACCTTATGCACAACACAGGGCGCTGCCAGCTCCGGCAGCATGCTCACAATTGTTCCTACCTTGAGCCTATTGAGGGTGCCAATCCATCTCCGAAATCGCCCTCCTTTTTCCTGACTTTCTATTTGAGCAAACATGATGTCCTTCTGCAGTGACTGCTCTCTCCCGACAACATGTCCAAATATGTAAGATGACATCTCCCCACTCTTGTCATTACCTGTCACTCTGTTACAACCTCTTCCAACACAATGTGATTCGTCCTTTTAGTAGTCCTTGCAATGTTTTTCTCCAGCACCACAATTCAAAATCATGGATTCTTTTTGGTCTTTTTTATCGAATTTCCAAATTTAACATGTATTTGAGCCCATTGAAAACATCCAGGCTTTTGTTTGACACACTTTCATCCTCATAGTAATATCATTGCTTTTAAATCCTTCAAGGATGCCTTATACAGCATGAAAGATGTGTTTGTAGCATTTGAATTAATATAGGGGTTTTAAATGTAACAGAATTGCCAGCAGTTAATCTTAAAATAACAATATCTTCTCTAATGCCATTAATATATCATTGAAAAACTAAAGTACAAAATTGAAAGGAACTACCTATCTGGTTGCCATTACTTTTAACTAAAGATTGACATGTCTATAAATCTAGACATTGTATTATAAAAATGGAATTAATTATATATTAAAATTATAGAACAGTTTTTTGAAGATCTTATTTAAAGTGTTACAGGCAGTTTTGAAGCAGAAAACTATTTGAGATAATTATGTGAAAAAACTTAACACTAGGATTTTTTTTATTTCTGAGAAAGAGTAGCAATTTAAGATTTTGCTAATGTTTTATAAATATATAGTTATAGTTCATGAATTAAAAGAGTGTTATGTCATTTTTATTTAAAAAATTTGTGCTTAAAACTTTTTTCTGATCTATGATGTTTTCTTTATTTTACACTTTACAGTTTAATACTAGTACAATACTAAGATTTTTAATATTAGTAAAAGATTAAGAACATTTTAGTAAGACTTTATATTTCACAAAAGTGTTTCAGCTATTAAAATAATTGCAAAAATTAGGTCATAGTAGCATAATGAAATGAAATATGTCAAAATTAGGAAACATTTTAAACTATCATAAGTTTTCTGATTATAGTATTGGGTTCTTAAAGCTGTCAAAAAAGAAATAAAATCAATATAATATCTATTATCCTGCTATGTTGTGGAGACATAGCCTGATTTAAACATGAAAGAAAATCTCTGAGAAATCCAATCATAAGCTGTATGGACCAGGTCTGGAGCACATCATGCCCTTCTTGAAGAAAGTAACCATGTCTAATGCAAATTAAAGGTTTCAGACTATGCATGTGAAAGGCATTCAGCCTAGGATAAACAAAATCTTCATCGCAGAAGTTTAGTAAATTTTTGCATTGAAAGAAAATTTAGGTGACACTTAGGTGGCTTTTATGTGCTTTGCTATTGTGTGCTGCCAAGTTGATTCAGACTCAATGAAAATATTAAAATCTAGATATTTAAATGTGACTGATGAAACTGAAACGTTTATGCCTGTGGCCTGTTAAAAAATTCTTCTTTTCATTATAAAGCACACGTTTTATAATGTTAGCATTGAATAGAAAGAGACATTTAAGTCCAGTTTGAAACAGTCTATTTTTATGATTTGAAAACCTAACTGAAATAAAAATTGAATCTAAGTATATTGTGGCCACCTAGTCCTAAGCATTTTAAAGAAAATCGCTGTCCTCTGTAAACGTTTCAGAAACAACAAAAATATTTTGTTTTATAAAGTGTTCAATATTAAATGTAATAAAATTAAAACAATTCAAGCTGGCATTAATATTATCAATCAATACAATAGAACAAGCATGTTTTATTATAAAGCAATGTTTGAAAGAGAAAATATGGCTAGGCAATAGGACTGTTACTTAATTTCTACTTCAGGGGTGGGTGTGGGATGCTGTACATATTAGACAATTACTGTGAGGAGGTGTTTTATTTACTTTATGGACCTACATTTTAAAAATTACATAGGTCTAATTACAATAATTCCAACAATTCTTAGCAAATATTCTAAAACCTACAGCTAGTTAATTTTCATTTTTAAGTATCATTTTTGTGGTTAGTTACATTAATTGATTAATAGCATAATTTTTTCTGTAAACTATTCATTTTTGAATAAGAGAAACAAATACTGGTAGTTATTAGAACTAGAAAAAAGACAGAAGTGATGAATGAAAAAATGTTCAAAATACAGCTAATAAAGTTTTTAATGTGTAGTTTGGGGGAAAAGAAATATGAATAACAAGGATTTTGAGAAAGAGAAGTCAAGATAAAATATAATCCCTAGAATATAATTTCACAGGAACCTAGAAAACCAGATTCTTTCAAACAGGAAAAATTTAAATAACGACAAATGCCTACTGAATACCTTACCTTATTATCTAGGTGGTAGGTTGGTGGTTTGGGTAAAAAATAGGTTTTCTGAAATGATGTGATAGAGAGTATCTTGCAGGAAAAAAATGACAAAAGTAGATAAAGTTCATTTCACTTGATGACTCAATGTAGTTTGTGACACAGTGTAATGACCATGGGCTATTTGGCTAGGGAAGGAAAATGAGGAATAAGGAAGGAGAAGTGGAATTTAGAACTCAAGAAAATATTTTTGTTTTTGTGGTGAATGTTTTATTTCAAATAGAAACTTTTGAGAAGAATGTATAAACAGTAAATGGAAATACCCAATAGAAAAAGAAGCAAACAGAATAATATGTAGAAATAAGTCTTAATTAGAATAAAAAGAAATAACTTTGTGAATTCAGGAACATTAATTTATACAGAAGGAGTTACACAAATGCAAAATGACTGAATCGAAGAACAGAATATTGGTGGAAGCACTCATATGTGTATATGTATGCAAAATGAAATGAGGGAATTTATGAATGACATTTTCTTATTGAAGTATAAAAAACATTATCTATAATGAATAAGGTGAGTTGTAGGAGGAAGTTAGGAAAATAAATATGACTTTGAATAACTGACATGGTAAATTGCTAGAGGAAAATAACTGGGAAAGTACAATTTCAAACAAGGAATAATGAATGAATGAATGAATAATAGTGGGTTATAATTGTTTTCTGAATTTTTTCATTTACCACACAAGGAATCATGGTTCTTTCTGAATTAGACATGTTGTAACTAAATTCCAGGTTCTATGAAATGAGATAATTATTTTCATATTTATTGTATACATAGGACTCTAAGACCATATTAGAAGATGGTGAGTAATTAATAAATTATTTTTAGATTAGAATGTATGATTTGTTTACATTCCATTTGCCAATTATTTTGACAAATAATTATCAAATCTCAGTTGTGCAATAAACAAAATTCTTGTGGCAGACCTTTTCACTATGGTCATCTTGTACTTTTTATTCTAGAAAAGTTCTGCATTATTTCATTTTTTATTTTACTCTTGGTAGTTTGTGCATTCATTGAGAATTAGGTATTAGATGTTATATGTGTGACACAGTATAGGCATATGTGTAGGTTTCAATTGAAAATAAATCATGAAAGAAATAAACTCTAGAAAAATGTAAATGGATTAAAGGTAAATCAAATTATATGGTGTTAAATTGTAACCTTTCTCTAGACTGGTATACTTTCCAGTGTATTCTGCATGACTCAAGGCTAATAACACCGTGGTCATGGTCAGAGGTCATTCCCCAGGGATTTTCTCGCAGTGTAGTTCCCCTTCCCTAAAAACAAAACAAACAAAACTGAAACACCTTTAAAATGGGTCAAAAGGGACATAAGACAATAATGTACTGCACTATCTTTGAATTGCATTTTCCATTAAGTTTTTGAAGCCTGCGCGCACACACACACATATGAGTATATATATATATATATATATATATATATATATATATATATATAACACAGTGTGTGCTAATCTGGGTAGACTAGAGGAACAAATTTATAGACATGCATATGGATATAAGGAAAAGGTTTATATACAAGAGAAATGGAACACTGAGAAAACATCCCAAACCAGTCCAGTTCAAAGTCATAAGTCCAATATTAGCCCATATGCCTGATACCAGTCTATAATGTCTCCTTCCGACTCATGAAGTCACAGGTCAGTGGGTGCAGAATCCCGGTGCTAGCAAGGGTCTCCCCATGGCTCCTCACTTCCAGGGCTCAAGGTTTATCAATAGCATCCAGTGGTGGCAGAAGCAACTCATCTCTGGCAGGAGTCTCCACATGGCCTCTCCAGCTTCAGAGGTCTGCCTTCATCAGGGCCAAGCTGTGTGGCTTCTCCGGCTCCTCACAAACTGCCATCTTGTCTTGTCCATGGTTCAGCACTTCTGAAACTAACTCCAAATAACTGGCGAGATAGATTCTCATCTTCACGAGGGAAATATCGCAAGACTTCCCAGACATATCCGGAGAAAGCTATGCCCACACAGAAGCCTCCTTGGCTGCTCAATGGCTATCTCCAGATTAACACGCTAGACACCAACCCTACGTCTCAATCATGAAATTAACATAAGCACATGACTGCCACACAGGGCATACATATATATCCGAAAGTGTCAAAGTTCATGATAAAATCCATATTTTTATCACATGAAATTTCTGTCCCCTTTCATGTATGTGTGTATACATAAAACATACAAGTGGAGTTTGAAAAGGAAGATGATGTTAAGAATCTAGTATTAGTATTGGAAAAAGGCACAGGAAGGATCGATGATATGCAGCAAATACAATCATGCTTACTGAACACTGAGGACATGAAGGACTTACTGATGGAGATGAAATATTTGATGTAAATAAATAAAAGATCCTCTTAAATGGACAAATAGATATTATGGGAATCTTAGAAAAGTTTGAGTTTGTCAAGGATTTCGTTTTACTTGAATCCAAAATAAATGTTCACCAATCAAGAAATGGATGTATGTATGGGTTTTGAACAGAACTTCTTTAAAGTGCTAAAGTGAAACAATGTTTTGTTGAGACATAAGATGTACCTAACTCAGGCTAAGGGATTTCTCATCACCTCTTATGCATTTGAAAGCTGGACAATAAATATAGGAGATTGAAAAGTACTGATACTTTTGAATTATGGTCTCGGTGATGAATATTAACAATACATAGATTACCAAAAGAACAAACAAATCTCTCTTGGCTAAAATATAGTGAAGGCAAAAATTTGTCTCATGTACATTGATCATATCAGGAAAGATTATTACCTGGAAAATCACATAATTTTTGGTAGATAGCCTTTGATAAAGAGGAAGATCCTTGACTGAATTAATGGGCTTAAGTAGTTGGAACATTGTTTATTGAAAAAATAAACCATGTGTTCTATCGGACTACTACATTTGTCTATTGTTATTGTTTTCATTATTTCTCAGAATGAGGTAATAGTATTTCTACTTTATAGGTGAATAAATGAACTTTTGAAATAGGTAGATTTCCAAATATGATGGGGAGAAATCAATTTAAATTTTCTTTTACTCCCAAGTCCCTCTATTTTGTCTGCAATTACAGTTCCGTGATGTCATAAGTAAGATTAGAATATGGGGCTAGGTGGTTAGTCACATATTTTGTAAAATATGTAAAAACTATCAGTTAGTAGTATATTGAAGGACTGTTAACAGATGTTTGTTGACCAGATGTCCCACTTTTTAACAATTTGTCCTGCATCCTGTGGATTTTAAAATTAAATAAATATATTACAATACTATCTTTGCATTTTATGAGCATTTTTGTTGCTCCATATAAACCATATTTTTAATCAAGAACCCCCTCTTCCCCCATCAATGGTGACCTGCTTAAAATCTGGTTACTTTCACATTAAAAGGACACATTTACAATTGAATTGCCTATGATGATCTTAGCTTGACTCCTACAGAAGTCTGCAGAGTAGGAGAAAGTTTTGAGCTCCTGAGAGTTTCTTTGGAGAATATGCCAGTAGAGCCATGAAAAAGTGAGAAAAGAAAACTATGTAATAAAAGATATATCATCATGTAGTTTATTGCCAAGAGAAACTCAAGTTTAATCCTGCTATAGAACACTGGGGCAAAAAGTCAGACCACACCTTAGAGCTTTGTTTCCAGTGTTGGAAGCCAGCTAAGACATCTGTACAGCCACTCCAGACAGTAATTGGTTGAAGACAATTTCCGTGAGACCTTAATTACCTGACAGATCTGGTCCAAAGCACAACCGGGTTGAGAGCTTCATCAGCCCAGAAAGTAGATGCCGCCAGTTAGAATTTGTCCTGGCCTGTCTGAAATAATAAGAAGCATAGGGATATGGATTAAGTACCAACCCTACCTACTCTAGCTACATAAAATTCAGAAGTGTACAGCGTGACAAAAATTATAGATTATATGAAATATTCTAGAAAACATAAAAAGTCTTCACAGCTGTTAATATTATTTTATTCAGCCATTGAACAATAGTGATGTATTTCCGTTTCCAGAGAACTATGTTAGGAGTTGTATTAAAGGATGTTTCTATTCATTTATTTTTGCATTAAAGTCTAAATCATACCAAAAAATCCTATCTACATTTTACTTTTTGTTGTTGTTTACATGAAACGTGTAATTTTTTGATGAATGAGAGGTTTTACAGTAGTTCAAGACAATTAAACCAACACATATTGCCTATATGTAGGCACATTAAAACATATGTGTGAATAGAAAAAATGCAGCATCAACCAAAGAATTGAGAAAATATACATTTTATACATAGAGTATTATTGAAACAAAACATTTTTATTTGACACATTTACATTTAATCTTTTAAGAAATAAGATTCATTTATGAAACTTTTATAAAAAAGCTGAATTAATTTCACTTCTTGTTGAATCAAGTTAGATTTTAATAATGCATCCTAATAAGTTGATAAGTAGTATAATATGAGCATCTACAGCAACAATAAAATATATTAACTTACAGTGTACTCCATAACTATTTTTCATTTTATTTAAGCCAATTTCTTATAAGAACCTCCAATCAAGGCCACTAACATAATTTTAAATTGTAACTCAAAGAAGAGGCTAATTGATTAGGGAATAAAAACTAGTTCATTGCAGATGGTTTTCAACAGGAGAGTTTTCAAAAGTACAACACTATTCTGTTTTCTGATTTGCCTGTGGGTAGACATGAATCTCCAAATTTCGATACCAGATTACATTAACTATTTGTACAGGTCCATAAACATAATGTAATACTGTGCTGTTGTGTTATGGCATAGTGTATATGTGTTGGATGATGATTCTCAAGATTCATAGTTTTAAAACACCAGTCGCCCCTTTGGGGAAAGCCTGAGCTTTCTGTTCCAGTAAACAGCTCCAGTCTAGCAGACACGCAAGGGATCACTAGACATCAGCACTGACTTGATGACAGCCAGTGATAACTATTAACTTTTTTCTAGTTACAGAAATTTAAAAGATCATAACCTCTGGAAATATGCAGAAGTAAAGTATATTTTAAGAAAGAAAGGTTTGAATTATCTGAAGACCAAAATAACATATTTTTTGTTAATAGTTCTTTGGTTTAAACTTTTTTAACCCTAAAATTAGGCGTTTGCTAACAGTTTCATTAGGCCAAAGCATACTTTTTTTCTCTATTGGAGATATTCCTTATATCAATTCCATAGTTTTGCTTAATAACAAAATAATTTTTAAATAATACTCCATAATTTCATCCTACGAGTGAATCCAATCAATTTTTCCTTGGATGATCAAAGTTAAGTCACCATCTGAATGCTAGAACCCAATCACCTTATTATATATGTGATTTCCTGTCACGTTTATGCCCCTAGTACCTCTACTTCCTATCATATCTATGCCTCTAATACATACACTTGCTATTACTTATGTGCCTACTCAGACTTACTGGCCCACGATTATATATGCACATAGGAAATGCACACACTCACTCCTTCTGGTTACAGGACCATGAAAGTTAGGAGCGCTTGCATATCACAACTGATGTCTCTTTAATTTACCCTTTAATTGTGCAACTGCACTTAGGACACACACTTGATTATGGAAGCTGGTCACCCCTGAACACCCGCCCCACTGTAATTTAAGAAAATTTGTCTTTACTTTTTAATACTAGATCTTATGTAAAATGTTTAATATTAATTGCTAATGAGTGAAATTGTCCTAGGTGTATATTAGAGTTAAGGACAACAGAAATACCATAAAAGAAGTAACTTTCCCATTGTATATCCCAAGAGAACAAAATACTAGATAAGGCATTTCAGTGACTGCTTTCAGTAGCAAAACTTGTTAGATTTTTCTTTTAAAAAACACTACAATAAAATGAATCATGCTCTAAATTAGTGAATGTAACTTTACTTTTAAGAATGTAACTTTTACTCCAACTTGTTTGCCATTAGATAATTAGTTCAGGATATTGAATCCATACTTTTTTGTTTATTCAATTTTTAACATAGGAAGTAATACATGGAGTGGAAATTTAGCAGATAATCGAGCGATTTTTGTAAAGAAGGCAGTAACTTACAGAAACAATCATGTTAATCGAATTAACATGTTAAAGAGAACATTGGAAGACAAACCCGGAAACAGAGCCGAGAAGCTATATTAACTTTAATGTACTATATACTAATCCATCAAATACATTGTGTCAAACACCATAGTTTCTACCAATAACCTTGTGAAACTTTATTGGAGATTTATGTAGAGTTCAATTTGCAATTCACTATGTGTCTAAAGTATCCTGCCAAACTTTAAAGTATTTTTAGCCATTTCTTAAAAAAAAAAGAAAAGAAAAGAAAAGAAAGAAAAAGAGGTAACTACATCTACCAGTGAAAAGAAGTCAGGTATACTCACCTTTAGTTGCTGAAACCCTCTTAAGTGACCCAGAACTTTCAAAAGAACATTGACTTTTTCCAAAACCACTCAAAAATTTCTATTAATAAGACTGACTACTTGGCCATTGCTATTCTTAATAGCCTTTGCTCTTAAGAATCTCATGCAAAATTCATGGGCTATTATGGCAGAATGGATCACATCTGCCTAGTGTGCTAAAGGAGGAATTGGAGTGAGAATGGGGCTTAGCGTTAATGCTTATGACACATTGCTAGCAACACCTGCAGACACTGAGCTGATGGAGAAAAGGAAAAGCTGCTGGCCATGCAAACAAGCAATATTTCTAGAGTTGCCATATTTCATGAATATATAAACCCTCATATCATTTAGAACACTTGTTTCAAACTGAAGCACAGGCCATTTGGGGGTAAACATTTAGTCTCAGATTTTTACAAGTAGAGCATAAGAAAAACATATAGACACTGGGAGAATGCTGAAATCATGTTCAAATACTGAATGGATATTTTTCCTGAAATTCCATCAGACACAAAGTTAAATTTAAATTTTCTTTTCTGAAGACCACCAAATTTTTGCTTTAGGAAGGCAAACAAATTATAGGAAAAAGATGATACTAACATAGAGGGATGATATAAAGCTTTTCAGGCGTCTTCAAACTATGCCCGGTGGGCCACATGCGACTCATTGAAGATATTTATCTGGCCCGCAGGGTGCTTTTGTCGCCACTTTCTGGCTGCACAGCAGCGGACTCATCCCAGGCCTGCAGTAAGTTTGCTCATAGTTTTATTTTTTTAAAAACTATACTCCAGCCCTCCAATGGTCTGATGGACAGTGAACTGGCCCCCTGTTTAAAAAGTTTGAGAACCCCTGTATATCCATAAAATGTTTTTGTGTTTCTTTCATAAAACATTTGGCATAATATATAGATTTGTTTAAATCATTATGTATGCATATAGAAACAGATGACATAGATAGATCAATAGAACCAAGTTGAAACTCTGCTAGAATTTAGAAACCAATGCAGTGGATATAAAAATAAAATGACACTAACTTTTTTTTTTTAAAGTTCCATACCATAAGGTAGATTTAAACAACAAAATAATAGACTAAACAGTTTTGCTCTGATATGTTTATTTACCATAAAAAAACTTTCAGAGATGGTATATTAGTCCATGTAGATTAGAGAAACAAATTTATAGACACACATAAAGATATAAGGGTAAGGCTTATATAGAAGAGGAATGGAACATTGAGAAAGCATCCCAACCAAGTCCAGTTCAAAGTCATAAGTCTGGTACTAGCCCATATGCTGGATACCAGTCTATAAAGTCTCCTCCTGACTCACAAAGTTACAGGTCAGTGGGTGCAGAATCCCGGTGCTAGTGGGGGTCTCCCTATGGCTCCTCACTTCCAGGGCTCAGGTACCATCAACAGCATCCAATGGTGGTAGAAACAACTCAGTGCTGGCAGGGCTCTCCACATGGCTTTGCCAGCTTCAGAGGCCTGGTTCCGTCAGGGTAAGGTTATGTGGCTTCTCCTCTGGCTCCCCAGTTTCTTGGGCATTGCCACCTTGTCTTGTCCGTAGTTTGTAGTCTCAGAGACTGACTCCCAACAAGTGGGGAAAATGGACTCTCATCTCCACAATGGAAAAACTGTGAGACTTCCCAGAATTTTCTGGAGAAAGCTATGCCTACATAGAGACCCCATTCGCTACTCATTGGCTATCTCCAGATTAACAGGCTAGACTTCATTCCCTATATCCCAATCATGAAATTGGCATTATGAATATATGACTGCCACAGAACGCTAGTTTAAATTCCTCAAGGAAAATAAAAGTTCCACCTCTATAAGGTGGAATATGTGAAATGTGCATTCTGCATTTCCAGAAAATAACCATTTCTGTGCTGCTAAACCAGTTATATCTGGTGGATTCAGATTTACAGGGGTTTCGTGTGTATCAGAGTAGGGTAATGTTTCATGCAATTTTCACTGTCTATATGTTAAGGTTACTATTAAATTTATTACAAAACTGTATATAGACAAATCATTATGAAATTAAAGCTAATGACAGAAGCAATGAAGCAATGAAACATTGCTTAGGCATAACCTTAGGCACATATTGCTAAGAGAAATTGTACATTACTATTCCTAAAAATGTTAAGAATGACCAGTAGTATTTCTTACAGATTTCTTATTTTTATCTCTGTCAGACTATTGTATGCCACTGTGAGTCATTTATTTACATGTAAAATTAATCTACTATATTTTTTCTTTACAATATATGGGCCGTGTTTATGTTTGCATGTACATAAAAGAACAAGTCATTAGACATTGCTATAGGTTATAGTAACATTTGTGGAACAATCAAATCGGAAACATACTGTTCCTAAACATAACCCCCACTTCATTCTATAGAGATCAACCTTCTAAAAGTCATGTTTGTATCTCTACAATCTTTCATCAAGTAATTATGGCTCATCCATCCACATAATCTCAACCAGCTGTTCTGGTACCCTCATGGGACCCAAGTCATGCTTCTCTTAAATACTCTTGGAATTTGGGGAATGGACAATCGACAGGGAAAGTAGTATTTGGGCTGTTGAGAGGATGGGATAAGATTTCCCAACGAAATACTCACAAGACGGCCTTGGTGACTCTGGAAGATTGAACAGCTGTTTTGTTATGAACACAATTCCCTCAGTGAAACTTTACTGGAATTTTTCTGATTGATACATTTTTTTTAATTTTTGTAATTTCTTAATAATAAGTCCCTGTGATCTATTAAGATTATTAGTTTAGAATTTAAAAAAAATGTAGAAGAAAGGAAGCAGTCACCATCATCTTCTGAACTGACCTCCCTGTCTTGAACTTCACTGAGCCAACAGATCTCCACAGAAGCCCTTGTTAATAGGGATCTCTTCATTGTTCATTTCTTTTAAATTTTTGAGGTCATCTAAGTAAGGTGAAGGCATATGCAAGACAAGTTATTTTCTGCAACCATCCACTAATTACAGAGTCAATTTGAAATAAATCTCTGCAGATGTGAACTGGAACTCCAGTAGAAATAATTTTGGGCAACACTTTATAAGATTTTCTGTAATCAGTAGTTAACAGAATGGCAAGCTTCACATAATTGTAAAACAAGTCAGCATATTTGTAAAATATTACACTATTCTCACCATATATAAATGTCATGTGTTCCATTTGTATGCTAGAAGAAATTATTTAAACCTCATTTTCCCATTAATCCAATTTCAAAGTGTAATCAGAAAGTCTAAATCTACATTAATTGAGTCACATTTCATAATATTAGAAAGCAGAAATTAATACAATATTATTATTAATAACATAACACTAACAGAAAATATTTATTTTCTATTCCTCATAGAGGATCATAATAATAACTATTTTGATTATCACATAATATAAATTTGTAAATATGTTTTTTATATTTTCATAATTCAAAGAAAATGATAATTTTCTAGAACTAGAGAATCAACTTCCAATTGTCATTGTGAGAGAGTAAATGTATAGCGAAAGTGTGTTCCTGCTGCTCATATAACTGATAGTCTTTTTCATTCTGGTAGTTACATAATCTGCTGTCAATTGGAGACTTAAGAGTGAAGGGATGAAATCATGTCACATCTTGATGACCACATTTGGAGGCACTAAGGAGATAAATAGCTCACTGGAGATGGGACACACAAGCTCACTCACTGCAAGACACTCCTCTTGAGAAGACACATGGAGCTACGATAGAACCCTCGAACTGAAGAAGCCATGTGAAGATGTTTCCACTGCCACTGGATCCACAAGACTTTCCACCCACTGACCTGCCATCTTCCTGCATTTAGCACCATTGCATGTGTTGTGTGAGTCTTAAAACGAGTTTATAAATTGGTATCTGACATATGGGTTAATATCAGACTTAAGGACCTGATCTGGAATGGGCTGAGATGTCTTCTTAATGTACAATTGCTCTTTATATAAATTCCTTTGTTTGTACATTTTTGAGTGTCTATGAATTTGTTTCTCTAATCTACTCAGACTAACACACTCATTGTGGGAAAAATCCACATCCTTTCTAAGCTTTAATCCTAAATTCTTTAGAAATAGGTTTTGGTTTTTTTTTCCCCTTCCTTCCACTGTTTGTTCCCAATGCAAATTTCATTAATTATAATAATTTCAAATTAAGCAGTTTATAATTGCCATTCACTTTATTATCTCTATGCTGAATATTTCTAATAAAAATCTTCCATTTTATTACATGTGTTTAAAAATTGAATATATTCACTATAGCTCTCTTAAACTTGTTAAGGTAAATAGTTTAAAATAAGCTTTACTCTTTGATTTTGATTTCTGCTTATCTGGGAAATCAATTCTCTCCATACGTATTGTGTACTAATTCATCTCCAGAGATAGCTCACTCCACATGTAAGGAAGCGAAATACTATTCCTCACCACCAATTTAATGAAGTGAAAGTGAGTTTTAATAATAACAATAGTATAAGGCTGTTACTATTTAGATGCTACAATTGGAATAAGTATCAAGTCCGAACTTGGAAATGAGACTTGAACTTATTTTCTGTCCTTATATTAATCTATCACAATCCTTTAAACATCTGGAAGCCTCAGTGTCTTGATCCATAAATCCTGTAACTTTCTAAGATTTGTTGAAAAGTGTTAGAGCAATGTATGCTAATATTGTCATTAACAGTGCAATTCCTATTGTGCAAAACATTGGCAATATTGATTTTATTAAAGCTTGAAATAGCAAAATTATTGTGTCTGCGTCTTTAGTTTCTTCAATATTTTGCCAACTATAGTTGTCACTGTTCATATTTTATAACATCAAATAAACATTTCTTTTCTTTAAGTATTATTGTTTTTAAATTTTCTTGGATAATTTCCAGCTAGTCCATTTATTAATTTTTTTCAGAGTGTTATGCTCATGCTGAGTCTTATTACTGAGATCTGTAAAATACAAGTTAATAATGACAAAGTCAAGGAATTGTTAGTATTAAATAAAATGGCCCATTAAGTTTTCTATTACAGTGACTCTACTTAATAAGCACTCAAAGAGAATATCAGTGCTATTATTCAAAAATAATTGAAACAAGCAACAAAATATATTTTCTTAGTTAATATTCCCATTTTAATTCTTTGTTTCATTTTCATGTAAACTATGAGGCATACAAAGATAATGTTTTCCTAAGTAACTATATTTTTAATGATAATTACTCTTTATGTCAGGTTTTTTAATGAGTGAATGACAATTTGTTTCCAAATCTTGACATTGAAAATACGAAGAAGCTTGTGATGATAAGTTTTCATAGAAAAGTCAATGTCTTGTTCAAAAATAGGGATCAAAATTGAAATAGTAGTCTTAGTAAGTAAATTTGATTTTCTGTTCCCTAATTTACATTTTAAATTCTTTCTGCAAAAATTACCAATATCATAACAGTCAAGATACTTGATAAGAATCATTTATCCTGGAACATGTATTTCTAACTTTTTTTCCTTAAAAGTATATTCAATATTATGATCATTTCCCAATATTTTAATCTCCATATTTTGAAATACCTCATGACTGATTTTCTTCTTGTGAGATGCAAAGATAACTTGAATCCATCTCATCCTTATGATCATTTTTACTTTCAATTTGAAATGATTATCTCCAATATTATAATTTGTCTTCTTTACCCATATAATACTTCAACGTTACAAAGCATTTCTCATATATTATAATCATTCAAAATACAGCACTGAATTTAACCTCTTTCTAATTGTGAAAAATAAATTAAAGAATTATTCGCCACCACCTTCTAAGCTTCTCATCAAGAATACAATTTTTGATCATAGTTAATTCTTTTTACTTTCAAATATTCAATTGAAAGAGCACTCAGGGGTTATTAGTGTTTTGCTAATCACTAAAACTTATGACCTTCTTGCTGTCATAATTAAACTTAAATTTGCCTAATTATTTCATGTTTCTTCATCGCTTCCTTTTTAATTCTGATACTCCCTTAGTCTTCATTGCACCTTATCTTCCTGCTCTTTATCTCTCTGATTAGGCTTTCTATATAGATTTGTTATATTGCCTATGGACATTTGATTGGGAAGTCTGAAGAAGATTCAATGCATTTGAATTGCGCTGCTGGAGAAGAATATTGAAAGTACTAGAAATTTCCAAAAAGAACAACCCAATTTGTCTTGGAAGAAGGCCGCCAGAAGACTCCAAGAGGGAAGTCCTGGTGAGAGTTCCTCTCACCTTCTGTGAGCAGGTTGTCATGAAAGAGCAGTCCCTGAAGGGCATCATGCTTGATAAATTAGCAGGGCAGTAAAAAAGAGGAGGAAGTTGGGCAACTAAGCATGACAATATAAACACATTAGCCTATGCTATGTAATGACAGGAGACCCAAAGCACTGTGGGACAATATCAAGAACACGTGATTGAAAAGGCGGATAAGGTCCGCTTGAATGTCCTAAGAGACCCCAAACTTGCTCCGCCTCCTTGTGCAGCAATGGCGAATGGTCTGTTGTCCTTGTGGGTCAGCTATTGCGCTGCTAAATGTAGGTCAGGGTTTCAAGCCGCGCACCCCTCCGTGAGAGAAAGACAAAAACTGTCTGCCTGGAACACAATTGCTGTGGGTTAGAATCAACTCTGTGACACTGGCCCTGGTTTGGAGTCAGAAGAATTCTGATTTAAATTCACATGGAAGCTTCCTGGAAGAAAAAGCTGGTGATCTGCTTTCAAATGTCCTTCTTGAAACCGCTGCGGAGCTGTGCTCTGCATGACCACCACGAGACACCACTGACTGGATCACAACTTAGTGATCCACGATCCATGGAAAGAGAACAATAAACTTCATTTTTATAACTATACCTATGTTTTGGGAGACATTTTGCTGGAGGGCATTCGTGAATATTTTTAATAATATTAATTTTAGCTGCTTAAATGTATTTGAATGTTTTATTTAAAGGTTGACAAACTTAATTAGAGAATGTGTTTATAGCAATATAGGTTTCACAGATTATTTTATTTTTATTTAGAGAATACTTTTTGTCATCGCATTTCAAAAGAAAGAATGCAACAAAATTTTAATTGATTTTATAAGTGATTTCCAAATTTTGAGCAATGCATTATTAAAAAGGAGAGGCAGATAATTTAAGTGATTGCTTCTCAGAGAAAAATCAGTCATCTGGTATTAATATGGACTTAAAATAGATTTCACTTATTTTAGGAGAAATCTAAACTAAATTATAAGTGCTGATGACTAATTTTTTTTTTGGTGGGGGGCGGGCATCACTGCTCTCCGGTGGCGGGAGTAGGAGGCCCAGCCCCACTGCTGGTATTAAACCTCTGTCCCAGTGGGCCGCAGTCCCGTGCACAACCATGCCACCGGGGCTCAGCCCAATGACTACATTTTTTACTTCAATTTTTATGGAAATATTACCATATTTTTCAGACCTTAAGATGCACCTGACAATACCATATACAGTTTTTAGGACAGGAAAAACAAGAACAAGTATTCTGAACCTAGTAGTACCAGTAACAAGGGTCTGTCTTATGGCCCCAAAAATGTGGTAATTCACATTTGTTTTCACCAGCATCCTAATGAGAGCAGTTATGCTTCAGTTATAGAATTTGCCCTACACAATGAAGACCCAAGTTTGACTCCTGACAAATGCTTTGTAACCATCTCTCAGTGCTGGCTGCTGGCATGATAACAGAACAGATTTGATGAGCAGGTCTCCGGAAAGCTTCCTGATGAACACAGTGAAGAAGAAAAGCCTGTCAATTACTTCTTAAAATTAGACAATGAAAGCCTTATAGATCGCAGTAGTGCTGTTACAACTGATCTTACAGATGGCACAGGAGAAGTAAGCTTTGGTTCTATTCCTCATGCGGTCACCATGGCTTAAGGACTGGCTCCAAATCTGCTACCAAAACAATAACTGTCATATTTTACTGTTTGCATGACAAGCAGTAAACTTGTACTTTCAACTATAGTTTTGATTATATGTGTACATGTGTGTTAATTTCCTTGTATTACTAAGACTGGGTTATGATTTTTTAATATGTTGACCTGTCCATTTACCACAGTCTCAAGATTATTTTCTTCTCCCCAGATTAGCAGGAGTAACTTCTAGGGCTCTGGATGGTGCTCTTTTTAGATGCCATGAGTTAATTCCAACCAATAGCATGTCTATGCATAACAGAGCAAGCATCACAAGGTTTCGTGCCGTGCTCACCATTGTTCCTATCTCTGAGCCCAATGTTGTAGTCACAGTGTCAACCCATCTCACTGAGAGTCTTCCTCTCTTTCAGTGCCCATCTACTTTACTAAGAATTACCTCCTTCAGGGGCTTGTCTCTTCTTGAAACATGCCCAAAATATATAAGACAAAGTCTTACCATCCTTGCCTTTAAGGGGCACTCTGGCCATACTTTTTTTTTTTTTTTCGTGGCATCACTGCCCACATGAGAGAAGGAGGCCGAGTCTTGCTCCTGGAGAGCTGCTGCTGGATTTAAACCTCCAACCCTGTAGGGCGCAGTCCCGCACACAACCACTGCGCCACCGGGGCTCAGCCCTGGCCATACTTCTTTCAAGACACACCAGCTTATCTTTTGAGCAATCTGTGGCACATACAATATTCTTCTGCAACAGCACACTTCAAAAGCACGGATTCTTCTTTGTATGGAACACCTAACCTTCTCATATGTATGAGGCAATTGAAAATAATATGGCTAAGGCATGCACACCTTGATCCTCAAAGCAGCATCTTTGCTTTTCAACAATCTTGTTTCATTCTCTTGACTGCTGCTTCCATGAGCATTGATTGTGGAGCCACGCAAGACAAAGTCTTTGACAACTTCAGTCATTGCTCCAGATTTCCTGATGTTATTTATTGGTCCAATGGGGAGGAGGTGGATATTCTTTATGTTGAGCTGTAATCCACATGGAAAGCTGCAATCTGTGATCTTCATCAGCAGGTGCTATAAGTTGTCTTCACTAAAGCAAGCAAAGTTGTACCATCTGCATATTTCAGGTTGTTAATAAGCCTTCCTCCAATCCTGATGCCACATATTTCCTTCATATTAGCTAGCTTCTCTGATGATTTTCTCTGCATACAGATTGGATAAGTGTGGTGAGGGGATAAAACACTGATTCACACATTTCTTGATTTATCATTTTGTATTCCTTATGCATAAAGATAAATTCACTCGTTATATATTGATATTCTGTCTTGTGCCCTTTGTAAACACAGTTTTATGTAAGCAGCTTCTAATAGTTTATTATTTTTGACTTCTAAAATTGTTTTTGGGGACAAATCATAAAATCTTCAGAGATTAATTTATTTTAATTCAGTATCCTTTCTCTTATTTCTATTTGTTATGTTTTTTTTTACTTGTCCAAATTATAGCACACTGAAAATAAGCATACTGATTGCAGGCATATTTTTTATCCCGTTTTTGTTTTCCATTTTGGGGACTGTGTAGTCTGTGACCCTTTTGTAATCCACATTGTTGTAAAATTTGAGTTTCAGTGTTTTTATCACATCAACAACTTTTCCATTTTTTCCTAGCTTCATGTCGTGAGTGCCATCTAATCAGTTTTGACACACAGGTTCTCTGTTTTTGTGTGTGTGTGTGTTTGTTTGTTTGCTTGTTTGTTTTTTGGCATCACTGCCCTCTGGTGGTCTTGAAAATGACCCAGCACTGCTCCTGAGAGCCACCGCTGGATTTGAACCACCGAGCCCGCGGGCCACAGTCCTGCACTCAACCACTTATGCCACAGGTGTATTTTTTTTCAGGGTCTCCGTTATTGCAAACAGAGCACACTCTGACCCTGCACCATCGTAACAATGTGGGGAGCCTAGTGCTGTGGCCATCGTGTCAGTCTGTCTCATTCAATCTTTCTCTTTTTTTCCCCTTTCAATTAAACTATGAATTATTTTGCATTGTTCTTAAATTCCATTTCCCATAAACTTTAGGAAGTGTCTTCATATAGCAAAACTTCGGCACTCCCATTAACCTCTAAGTGAACATTCTGTGTCATTGATTATATTCACCATGTCGTAACAACCATCAACATCATAGGTATCCCAAAGTTTCCATCAACAAGTAGAAATACAGTAGGAGTGATTTTAGAAAGGGAATTTGATTTATGCTTATGTTCCACTGCTTTTTGGAAGCAGCCTATTTTGATTTCTAAGTCTAGTGAGCTCATTAATGTGGGTAAATTACGGTTGTTAGCAGTCTAGCTTGTAGTCCCCTATGTTAACAGTGATTCCTAGATGTGGAAGAGTATATTGTAAACTGCATTTTACTTATTCTTCCTCAAACCTGGTTTAAATGAGTTAAAGAGGATGGGAGCTTGTACTTAGAGTTGGTGTCAAAATTAATTAATACTTTGGGGGAGTTGAGTGGAGTAGAAGTATATGTAAGATCTGGGTACTGGAGACACACAGTTTTGTTCTGTTGGGGGTGAACTGCACCCTAAAAAGAGATGTATTTGTGTCCTAATTCCCTAATCTCTATAAACACTAAAAAGACTGTGACTTTTGGGGGGAACCCAGTTCCAACTGAAGATATAGTTCCAGATATAATGAATTAAAAAAATTAGAGTTAATTAGTCAAATTAACATACAGTTACACTGCAGTGATCTCCCCATTAGTCTACTGCCAAGGGGTTGATCCTACGTTGTAGTGACCTTGTAGGGCAAATCTACTCCTCAGGATTTCCAAGAACGTAAATCTCTATAGCAGCAGACAGCTCATCTTTCTTTCATGGATAGATGGGCACCTTGCAGTGTCTAATCCACATGATCACCCCGCAGGATCTGTTCAGAGAGCACATGGAAAGGGTGCAAATTTCCTGACTTAGATTTCTAGCATTAAGACCTAGGAGACATAATATTCCCTGTGAAATAATATTTTCTTGGTGTTTCAAGCTAAGCTTGTTGTAGTCATTTATTATGGCCTCTCCAGGAAACTAAAAAAAAAGTGTGGTTCTAATTATAGGTTTGGTATTCCCACATATATTTGATGGCATGTGTGTGCATATTCCAACTAATAATATGTTTCAAGTATTGTTGGAAGAAAAAAGGACTAATATATCCATGCTTATATCAAAGAAATTTTCTGAGAAATATATTTTTTCAGCATTAGAGACCTAAAACTTACTGATAAAACAATCCGCTGGCACAAATACTCACATACACAAATAACTTTTCTCCTTGTGCGTGCACTTAAGCAGCAGAGTTTTCAATTACATAAAATGAACTTTAATAAAACTTAAAGGACAAAGTGACATGTTCACACTTATAGTGGAGCCATCATCCTGCACTTCTTTCAGAAATCGGTAGATGTTTAGCAGGAATATAGAATTACTGAACAACATCACCCATCCATTGAATCAGTTTGACATTTACAGAACTTTTCTAAACTGCAGGCTGCCCTTTTCAAATGGACCTGGAACATTAAACAGAGATTCTATATACTGAGACATAAGACACAGCATGAAAAAATAATGAAAACATGAAAAATAAGTGGTTGAGTATAATAAAATTCAACTAAAATGGACACTATTAAGAATATATAAACAATCTATAAGACTCAACAAGAAAAGACAAATGACTCCATTTTTTAAGTGTTCAAAAATCAAGGATGACTTTTTTTATAAAGAATATGTACTCATACAAATGTCAAATAAATAGATATTCAAGGTATAAGGCTATCAAGGAAAAGCAAATTAAAAACAACAAAGTGATACTAACCCTTTCACAGCCAGAGGGAAAGGCTTCCTGGTTTCAAAAGCTAGCATCACTACTGCCTGAAGACAACAGACCTCGGCACGGCATAGTGGCTGGGGGCACGGTTGTAAGCGACATCATTCTCTAATCTTGAAATCTGTTTGGTTTCAAACTCCTGGTATGTACATTTTCGTCCCAATTTAGCTCCTTTAGAATGATGCCTTAACATGGAAATCTTTCACTCATGCACTCACTGTCATTGAGCAAATGCGGACTCAGTGAGCGCCTGAGAGTTTTAGAGACTTTAACTGCTTAGAGGAGTAGAAAGCCCAATATTCCTCTCCTGGAGCTTCAGGCGGTTTGAACTCCCCACCATGTTTACTGCAGCCCAATTCCTAACTGTAAGAGAGGTGGATTTATTTATTTATTTCATATATATATATATATATATATATATATATATATATATATATATATGACTCTTATAACCCTTGTCAAAATCCATATATCACTTACATGAGGCAAATTTGTACATATGTTGCCTCCACTCTTTTCTAGACAATTTCTTTCTATTGAGCCCTTGATATGAGCCCCCCTTTTTTTCCCTCCCTTGATAGATTGTACTTATTTTCATATTATTATTATTTTCATATCTCACACTGACGGCTGTCTCCTTTCTCCCTTGTTTTCTATTGTTCTTTCCCCGTTAGAAGGATGTATGGTAATATGTCAATCACGTGATAGGTTCCCCCTTTCTCCCTTTCACTCCTCCTCTGCCCTACCCCTCTGATATCGCTATTCCCACTCTAGTTCCCTGAAATCTGTATGCCATGAGTCCCCTTATCTTATGCCTACTCATGGCACTTCCTGTTTCCCTTCCCCTTCCCCCATCACCCTCACTCCCCAGGTCTCCCTAGGACTGTGGGTCTGGCCTCTTTCTCCTGGAGCATGCCTCCCATGCCTCTACTATATAACAGCATCTCTCAACCTGTGGGTTGTGATCCCTTTGGGTTGAACCGTTTTTACAGGGGTTTCCCAATCCATAACAGTTGCTGAATTACAGTTATGAGCCTGTGTATATGTTCCGGTCTAGATCTAATTGAGAAGCAGCACTGGGGTCAAGGTAGTGGGGAGTGAGGAAACCTCAAGGAACCAGAGGAGTATAGTGTGTCTCATCAATGATTTACTGCACTCTGGTGACTCATCCTTTTCCTGTGGCCCCTCTCTAAGGAGATTGTTACATTTCTACAGATTGTCTTTGGATTTCTGCTGCTCCAACCACCCTCATTCTCAAAAATATGCGTTTGATTGTCTGCTATGTTTCTGTTGAAGCCTATTATCCAGTCCCCATGCCACCTCACAATGACACTGGCACTGTATTTCTTCCATGGGGCCTTGTTGCTTCTCTGCTAACTGGTGGCTTGTGTAACTTCAAGCCTTTAAGAGACCAGTTGCTGTATCTTTTAATAGCTGGTCACTGTCTGCCTGATTCACCACACTTACTTTTGTGCACATTTTGTCTTCAGAAATAGTATCAGGAGGGTGAACATCTCAGACAGCCAATTTGTTAGAACAAAGTGTTCTTGCATTGAGGGAGAGTATGAACAGAGGTCCAAAGTCCATCCCCTACCTCAGTGTGTTGTGGTATAAATATATTTACATAGTCCAAATACTTCTATTTTTTGTGGTTTAATACATTTATACTTCTATCCATTGCTTTGTCCCTAGGTCCTTCCTCTATTTCCTTTACCTTTCTCCGGCCCCACCATCAAGTTCCCCTCATTTCTGCCTCTTGGAGCCTCATCTTAGCTCATCTGATGATTGCTCCACCAGCCCCCTATAACTGCATCCCTATCTCATCCTTGTGATTAACTCCAACAGCCCAGTTGATCCGCTGTCCATATCACTGGCTGCTCACCTTCCACTTCCCCCACCACGTTCACCCCCCAGGTCTCTCTAGGACCTTGGGTCTGGCCGCTCTCTCCTGGGGCATGCCTCCCATGCCTCTATCACACAGCAGCAGCTCTCAACCTGTGGGTGGTGATCGCTTTGATTTGAAGGACCTTTTCACAGGGGTTTCCTAAGCCATAACAGTTGCAAAATTACAGTTAAGAAGTAGCAAGGAAGATAATTTTATGGTTGGGGCAGTCACCAAAACATGATAAATTGTATGAAAGGGTTGCAGCATTTGGAAGGTTGAGAATCACTGCACTCTAAGTAAGCACACAGACTTATGACATAGCCCAAATTTGAAAGAAGGAAGGAAAGAAGAAAGGAAGGAAGAAAGAAAGATTGGAAAGGGAAAAGGAGAAAAAGCAATAAGGAAAAAAAAAGGAGAAAAGAAAATAGAGGAAAAACAGAAGAAATACATAAAAATCCCATGTCTATTCTCTGGCCTTCATGACTGTCAAGGAGCTTACTGCCCCTCCAGGCTTTGAGTCCCCCTTTTGTGGCTCCTCAGGGACTTCTTGGTTCACTCAGCTGTTGAAGGGTTCACATGGCGCTATCTGCCCATCATATGACCCCAAAGATGTCTTTTACTGCAGTCTGCTTCAGTAAATAACAGCATGACTCAGCTGTTGTGGCCAGCCACTCCCCTCTGTGTCCCATGAGCACCCTGCAGGAACATCCAGGCCTAGTGTGCCAGCAGCATGGGGTCCAGCCAGGTTCTCTCTTTCTCTTCCTCCCTCCTCGTCTGCTTCCCTGGGGTGTGGCCTTCTAGCCCCTCTCCCCAACCTGCAGGGTTCTTTATGATTGAGGTCCTTTTAAGGATAAGTAATGGAAAAACAGATGGATACCCAGGAAAATTGGTCATGTCAAGATGGCAGAAGAAAGTGAAATTATGTCACAAAAAGAGAGGGATTTATTTTCTACATGCCTATGAAAGAATAGGTATAGCCGGAGATGACAAAGTGTTTCATGATGCAAATCTATTCCATGGCCTGTTTTTATAAGGTACACAAGCTAAGGTTTTTCCCTACATATTTAAAGGATTATTACTTTTTAATTACAAAACAGGAAAAAAGTATGCAGCCTAAAGCATCCACTACTTCCCATTTACAATAAATACTTCATGACCTTTCATATGTAGAACTGAAAAGGCAAGATGGATGAATTAATATAACAATATTTGGGGATAAGGAGAAAAAAAGGAAGGAAAATGAAGGGAGTATCGATGATAGAAAAAATGCATTATTTATCAAAATGGAGGATCGGGGAATATTTTTATTGCCCCTAAATTTCTAATTAATATTTAGCATAGCATATTTATTTTACTTGTAGTATAATTATAATTTGGTCTACATAGTATAATTTACATAAGACCAGGGAATCATGGAGTTTGTACATATTTTTGAAGATCTAAATTGAGCTCTACATGAGTTTAAAAAGTCAGATGCTTATGTATCAAAAAATGAAGAAAATTTATATGCATGAATAAAGAAATTGAGTATCAAAGTCTTATTTGTAGTGTTCTTGAGGCTCAACTTAAATATGGATATTTTAATTAAAATGTGACTTAACAATTTAAAGAAACATTGTATATGGTTCTTGTGTTGAAAAGTCTCTTTTTATTTCCTAATGAAATCTTAAAATATTGAACTGAAGTTGAACACATTTCAAAAAGACAAACATGTATGCTTATTTATTATTCACATATGTATTCCTTTCAGCATTTTTGAGAGTTCATGTCAAGTTTGGCAGGCCATAGGACCGATATTATATTAAATAACACTTTTCCTTTTTACCCTATTAACTCACTTTGCAATTAAAGCATCCTGTAGGCAGAGTCTCTGGTTTCCAAGTCCATTGACTTTTCCAGATCCATAGATGCCCTTAGCAAGTTACATGATCATTAAAGATGTGTAGGACATAGAGACCAAGGATAGTAAGTCAGAATTTTCAACAGTCTTAAACTAAGAAAGTTAAGTAAAGCACTAGAAATTGTATCAGATATAATCTAATTTCAAATGATGCATGCATAAAAGTCATATAACATTTATGATCATACCAATTGTAAGGAATATTGTCATATATTATAAAATTATAATTTTCTTCATTTTGATCTTTCATATTCTTTAACTATGGATGAATTAATTCTGAGGATTTTTCTTGCTTTTTCAAAAATCACTTTATTGGGGTTTCATACAACTTACAATGATTAATACATACATTAACTGTGTGCAGAACACATTTGCACATTTGTTGCCATCATCATTTTCAAAACATCCTCCTTCTACTTAGCCCCCCCATATCAGCTCCCCATATTTCCCCTCCCTCCCACTCCCTCTTCCCCATGAACCCTTATACTTTACAAATTATTACTTGTCATATCGTACACTGTCTGATGTTTCCCTTTACCCAATTCCCTGTTGTCCATACCCCATGGAGGAGGTCATACGTAGATTCCTGCAATTGGTTCCCCCTCTCTACTCCATATTCCCTCTATCCTCCCAGTATCACCACTCTCACCACTGGTCTTGAAGGGATCATCTGCCCTGAATTCCCCATTCTTCCAACTCCTGTCTTTACCAGTGTACATCCCCTGATCTAGCCGGATTTGTAAGGTAGAATTAGGATCATGACATAGGAAAGGTAGAAAGCATTTAAGAACTAGAGGAAAGTTGCATATCTCATTGTGTCTACACTGTACCTTGACTGGCTTATCTCCTCCTTGTGACCCTCTGTAAGGGGATGTCGCTTCACCTATTGCTGGCCTTTGGGTCCCTAATTGTACTTCCTTTCATTTATCGCTATATATAATTTTTAGTTCTTTGATGCCTGATACCTTCAACCTCTCATCGTCACACAGGCTGGTGTGCTTCTTGCATGTGGCTTTGTTGCTTATGAGCTAGATGGTTGCTTGTCTACTTTCAAGCTTTTAAGACCCCTGATGCTGTATCTTTTGTTAACCAGGTACCAACAGCTTACTTTTTCCACCATATTTGCTTATACACAAATTTGCTTATATACACATTTGCTTATACACACATTTGTCTTCTGTGATCATATCAGGAAAGTGGGCACACAATGTTATGTTGTGTCTTAATATTTACCCTATAAGTATATGCATGTAGATTTCCATATCATCATATATAACTATTTCTATACTGTTAATATTGTACTTTCAAATGTTCCGTTTCATATATATGTATATATATATGAGAGAGATTTCAATCACTCTATTGAACTTACACTGATGAATAGCTGGTTGTACTGATTCTGTAGGTGAATTCATGTCAAACATGTCAAGCTGATGACAGTATTCCAATGTATGTGACAAAAGAAGTGCAATGTTTTAGTAAAGGTTTGAATTCTTTTTACTTGAGTCAATAGACATATTTGTGTGGGTGTGGCTATAAATATGTATTGGTACATACATGTGAATGATTACATTATCTGTATTGCATGCAGACATCAAATTCCATATTTCCATTGTAATGGGTCAAGTAATATGTTTTCTCCAAATTCTTTAATATAAAGGATATTTTTAGATTGTGAATAGAAATAGCAGTACATTTGAATTTTGAATTGGTTTTTATTGTAATATTCTGAAACTAGAGACACTACTATCATGAATTGCTTTAGAATTATAATTATTATACTATATAATTTTACTATTATACAGTCTGTAGCTTGCTTTTCAAATGGAAGAATAATCATTCCTTTGGCTGAGAAGAGAAGCACAAACGAATGAAGCATTTCAGAGTAATGCTACTCCAAACTTTGTCACCGAGAGACCTTAAATAAGGTACCAGACACAACTGCAAATTGCACGTAGATCCATTTCTCTGGAAGGTTTACTATTGCAGTCAGTGGCATGAAAGTGATTCAGTTCCTGTTTTCAATGGCAAGCCTGCAAAGGTGATCAAAACTAAGGGCAAGTAGAGTCCTCTTCTATATTTAAACATGGAGAAATATTAGGAAAAGAGGAAAAGTCACTTGGAAGTCAATGATATAGGTACAAAGTCAGCAACATGTAAGTCTTAAAACATGGTAGTTTTAGTAAGATGTATAGGTATGCTAGGTCAATGTGGCTTTATAAGCTTATACTATGTTCGAATCCATTGTAGCATAATCCAATGCCTCTCTGTGTTTCAACCTCCTCCTTGTGATCTACTACTATTGAGCTGTATCTTAGAATCAAGAAAGCAAATAATTTGAAAGAAAGGGGCACCGTTTCTAGAGTTAGGTCAACATTTCGTTTGCAGGAAATATGGTCATGCCGATAAATGAGAATATTTTCTCTCCAGGACCCCAGAAGTCAAATTCAACACAATTAACCTTTAAATATGCTAAAACATATTTTTAAAAAAATGTTTGTGTGATTCCTAAGAAACAAATAAATATGTTATTAAAGAAATATGCAGACATTGTATATTCAGTCCTCCATGTTTCAAATTTGCCGGCTGTATTAAGGATGGGAAAGACAATGAATAGATGCCTTCCTTATGAACAGTGAACAATAGTCAAGAGCTCCACTCTCTGCACAGGAAGTGACCATTGCTAGGTGGCAAGGGTGGACATTTTTGTGTTCTTTTCATGGAATTTTTTCTGAGAAACTCTCATAAAGCCCCAAAGTCTCCCATAGATTTAAGTCATATTGGTAATATAAGATACATACAGTACCAATTTAACAAAATCAAGTATGTTTATACACTTTCATAGAAGGGGCTCACTGCAAATAGAATTGAAAAGTAATGGGATTTTGCCACCACACTTTTTAAGCAACGACTTTTCCAGTACCCTAAGTCCTTCTCAGGACCAAGAGTAGGGTGTGTCCATAAGATTACTGAAAGGTTTTCATGATTGCAAGAACTGGTATGTTTGCACAGGAGATCAGTGGTACTAGGCCAAGGACACATTTTACTGGTAAAAATAGGAAATAAACTGGAATAAATTTCTCAAAGAAGATGCTTTGTCGAAAACTATACCTGCAGCACAAATAAATTATCATGTTCATAGACCATGCATGTGAATATGAGGACAAAATGAGGGGACTACTTTGAAAACTGCTTATTAGTGACCATGTGGGATGAATGACTTCATGCCAATTAAAGTACTTAGTCTATAGAATTACCCATCACACCACCATCAAAATATTTTAAAACTCACTTTTCCTTTCTCCTCCTTAGTGCTCCAAATGCTTTGGAATTCATGATATAGCATCAGCATACTTGATGAAAATAAGTGCATAATCTTTAAATGCTACCTTTACTTCTTTTCTTCTAAATAGCATTCAGCCATCACTTAAAGACCCTAGTGCTATTTTTTTCACATTAAATAGTTTTATTGGCATATGATTCACATACTGTACACTTTGTTCACTCAATTATATTAAGAAGAGTTGTGCAATCATAACCACAATTTCAGAACATTTTATTCATTCTCATACTCCCTGTTGTTAGCTCTTCATTTCCCCTAACCCCCCCCTTGCCATGTTCCTAGGTGATTATTAATGCAATTACTGTGTCTATAGATTTACCTACTTTGAACTTAAGAGAGAACCATATAGAGCATAAACTAAAAAGGAAAAAAACAATGTCAAAAGAGAGAAAAACTTCAAAAAAGCAGAAATATTCAAAACTGAACCCTTTTTAATATTTATGTTTTTACTGAAGCTTGATAAAACCATGTATCTACAGTAATCAAAATAGAAGCAAACAAACCTAACCCTAACATTTATGAAGAGGGAAAACCAAAGAGAGTAACCCTGTGTGGGCATTTGCCTCCTTGTTTCTGGTTAGATGCCTTTTTGATAGTGCTATTTTTAAAGGTGGCACTTTTTCTTCACACATTTCTTACACTGTAACTTCTAGATATGTAGGTACTCTTCTAGTTTTGCATTCTTGTTTCCAATTGTTAGAATTTTCTTTGTCCAGCAACAAATCATCTTACTCTTTTAAAATCAATATCACAATCATACATTCTTAACAAGATGCTACAATTTTGATAAGTTTATTATCTACTACTCCTTGTTTATAGTTCAGGCCAGACCTGAACATGAGTATGTGCATATGAGAGAGAGAGAGAGAGAGAGAGAGAGAGAGAGAGAGAGAGAGAGAGTTTTCATAGATTATGGTCTCCTAAAACTTTTTTGGAATTTGAAAATTGGATTATGGCTTATCATTTTCTTAATTTCTGCCAGATCCCTAAAACTTTCACGAGCAAGCAACAGGCCAAGCATCTAGATGAGGCATGCTACTTAGAAAACCCAAGAGACTGTAATAAATTAACGTTTACATTACCATTGAGAATACCTACTACCATCAATTCTCTCTTGAGGAAATTTACAAAAAGAGGGCAAGTGATATTTGACCTAACCTCTAGTACTCATTATTTTTTAGATAGCATCTGAGCACTGGGCTGTATTTCACTTACTTTTAATTTTCCCCATTATCTAAAATAAAATGGCTAGCCTTTCAATATTTTATATCTTAGCAAACAGCCTCAAGCCATCCTCCTTTAATTCTAATTCTCTTAATGTTTTCAGAGGATCATTTACCTCCAAGGTGCTATGCAGAAAATCTTCATTATTTGCTCATGTACCAGCAAGGGAAATTATACATTCATCCTATAAGCTATTGCCAAGCATGAGAAGAATTCTGAAAGCTTTATTTTGACTTCAATAAATGATAGTATTGCTTAATATAGTATCCCAGGGCAGATTATTATAAAACTGGCCGGACCCTTTGGAAAGTGTCCATATTTGGCTTTCTGTTTGATTTTTCAATTCTCACTTGGATCATATATGATAATTGTGCCCTAATTACTTCCTGAATTACCCTTGGGAAATTGTTTCTATTAAAATTTGCTAATAATTCTAGGCGATATAATGCTGCAATGCATACTTTTACAATTGCTTCTGATATAACGCATATGTTTACAATTGTTTGTGAACTATGGAAATGTTTAAATTATTTTTTCTCATACCCTAATTTATAAAAATACTGAGGAAATTAATAATTCATGTGATCATTAAATAAATTCAGCATATTATAGTTAATTCACACATTGTTTAATAAAATTTGAGTAAGCAGGTTATTTTATATTGCACTGAAAATTGCCATAGGTATTTAGCACAATATTTTGATTTTTAATATGTGACTTGATTTTCATACTGTTTATAAACTATGTATGTTAGAAATGATTGCCTAAAAATAAACAGTAATCAGTTTCATCAATAAAATAATTTTCAATATGCTTTTTTTTGTTTAAATATAATTGGTGCAATAAACCTACATAGCAGTTTCAGAGAACCATCTCTGAAGAAAAAAGCTAAACAGCTTCTTAACCCCAAAACACCAACCCCTAAATAGAGTAAACATTTTAGGTTTGGATGATTTAAATATATTTGAATATTGTTTTGTAATTAAATTTAGTGCCACCTCCAAACACTGAAAATTAACATGAAATGACAAGTTGATGCAAAGTTAGAAAGGAGCTTGATTAGAATATATGCAGCTTCAGAGACCTCTTCAATGATAATATCTGAATGTTGCCTTCTCCTCTTCTGGAAAATTTATATGAAGACAGAAACAAACATGAACCTCATATTATTTTCTACTTACCTATCTTCACATTGTTTGTTTTGATGAAGACTCCACTATACTTATTGTATGTACACAATATGTTTATAGCAATCGTTGTATGAATCATAATCATAAAGACTTTCCCTTAAACTGACATTCACTATATAGATAAGTAAATCATTGTGAGTAAAATGACAGCATTTCGATCCAAGTCTTTTCCTTAACAATAAGAACTTTATGCCACGGAAATGTATATGTATATTGCAGACAATATTTGTCCACCACAAATTATGCAGTATGTTGTACATACCTGTTGAGATCACAAGATGCCTGTCATGGATTACATTCTTTGTTTCATAAAATGTGCTATATCTTAACAGCTATACATGTAGATATAATGCAATTTAACCACCTTCTTCAACTTTATTAAGTGCTGTTAATATGCTATGTATGTCACTATACTACTATAACTGTCCTATATTTAGTCACTTCTGCATAATAAAAATAAAATAAAACAATGGAAACAGAGGAAACACAAATGAGGGAACAGAGTTTCCACTTGAAGGACTAGCGACCATCAAAACTACCCAAGCTGAAAGAGACAGGATTTTCATAACTAATGCATGGTATTTGATCTTCTACCATCCTAAACTAGAACAAAATAAATGTGTGCTATTTTAAGACAGCCATCTTCAGTATCTCCAATAGCAGCACGAGGAGACCAAGACAAATAAAAATGATGATGGAATAAAGGACAGCTGTGGTTAATGTGCTAGGAAGATAGAAACATAACTTTTTGTGCTTGTTTGGTTTTTGGTTTTTGGGGGAGGCATCACTGCCCCCGGTGGAAGTGGGAGATCCAGCCTTGTTCTTGGAGATCTGCTGCTGGATTTGAACCACCAAGCCAGGGAGCCGCCATCCCAAACTCAACCACTGTGTCACCGGGGCTCAGCCCCAGAAACATAACTTTTAATATCACTTTTGAACAACCAAACCACAATATATTTTAAAACATTTTCATGAGTGAAAGAAAATGAGCTCAAATGGAACAAGCAAGGGTGGCCATCTTTTTTATTACTTAAAGCTAAAACATTGCTAGCTAGCACACTTATAACAACTGTTATAGATCAGGAATTTCTAAAAATTTTAAAGAAAACTGTATACCATGTAAACTTTTTTTTCTTTTTACAAATGTTTTGCTTCTTGAAGCTTGGAAGTTGTTTTTATAGGGTTATGTTCACCCGATGCTAACTTGATATATAACACTTTTAGCTCTTGTAGATACAATATTGAGGAACATTTTATATGCTAAAATACATTTTAATTTCTTTTTTCACAAATATGCCCTACAACATTTTTGTCATTTAAATAATTTTAGTGAAAATTTATTGTTGGCTTTATGTCTACCCCCCTTTCTCTTTCAGTGTGTGGATGTGTATTGATGTTTTAGAGTACAAAGAAGACCCCGTGTTAAATATAATTAAAAGAGAACATTTATTAAGTCTTAAAGGAGGCGAACACAACACACATATACAGATGTAACACTGGGATGAGGGAGACCACCAATACAAGGCTGGACTAGCATCCAAGGGTTTGCTCAGATGACAAATCTTAAAGAGAGCATGGGTGGGCAAAAAAAACCAAAAACTGCATCAAACAATATGTTGTACCAAACACTTTGAATTCAATCTGACTTGATGGCACCCACAAACAAGGACATCAAAAGAAATAATGAGACTTCAGGATTATTTGCATGGTAGTTACAGCATTTTTATTAATGGAAATTTTCACTTGAGATGTTAAATACGTTATGGCTTTGTTCCTATGCACACAAAAGATATGAGGAAATATTATCTTAATCAGTTTTGATAGGTGATTTTCTTTCTTGACATTCTTACATATGTGCTAGTGCTCTTACACTTATTTCATGCTTATTTATTGCACAATGTCAAATTGACTGCTCTACTTTGAGGCTTTATACCTCCATTATAAAAAATGGTAGAGGAAAAAATTACCCTTGAATGAAAAAAGCAAAACTTTGCTAGCAGCTCGTACCTGTTTCTGCACATTAATGACCTGAATTATGCATCATGAATTTTCCTAGTTCAAAATAGTCAGAGTAAGAAAATAACTGAAACACTATTTCCAAAATAGGCTGAGCCCCTGCGGCCCACTGGGTTGGAGGTTCAAATCCAGCGGCAAGGCTGGGCCTCCTACTCCCACCACCAGAGGGCAATGATGCCCCCCAAACCAAAAATCAAACAAACTAAAAAACTGTTTCCAAAATAATTGGGTGCTTATTGGTAAAGAAGGAAAATGCTAATATTGGAAGCTAATATTGACTGGTATAATAAATATATTTAATATACTTTACATTTTACATCAAAATAAAATTAAAATCTTAAATTCACTATTGATTGTTAAGCATAATCTCTAGGCATCATTTAGCTAAAAATTTCTCATCTGAATGGAAGAAATATTTGGCAAAATCCAAAACTCAATGATAATAAAAGTTTTTCAACTTTAGGCTCTAGATGCAATTCTTGTTTCACTGCCTATTCCATTTTGTTTCTTCTTCTTCTCTCTCTCTCTCTCTCTTATATATTAGTATATATATATATATGTATATATATAATTTGATATTTCTGTTCTGTTAATTAAGCAAATAACAGTGTTTTTTTTTTTTTTTTTTTTGCTCCATAGAGATCTAAAATTGCTCCCGAACTCATACCAGTAACCAATATTTCACAGTCATTTTTTAAATCAATTACTTCTTTTTAAAAGTTGTTGCTAGTTTCTCTGCAGTGATTTGAACTCATGTTGGTCCCGTGCAGGCAGAGTAGGACTGCACAATTGGGTTTTCAAGGGTGCAACCTTTGGTGTCACTATTGGGGCTAAATTGGTTGACTTCAAAAAATATTTGCAATTGCCTCATATGTTTGTGAAAGTTTGATACTGGTTTAAATGAGGAAGGCCAAAAAAATCAATGCATATAAATGATGGGGCTCATGAAGAATATTCAATGTACATGGACTATCAAAAGAACAAGTAAATATAAGCACAGCCATAAAGGGAGCAGGAGGAAGCTTCATCACACCTACATTGAAGACATGAAGAGATGTTAGCCCCTCAAAAAGGACCTCATGCTTGACAAACAAGAGCAAGAAAAAGTTGAGGACCTCAATGTGATGGATGGACTCAGTCATTGTAATTGTGAAGAGGGGGCTGGACCAGGAAGCATTTTGTTCTCTAGTACTGAAGGATGCCATGTGTCACAGAAAATGCAATGACATTAACAAGACTATCAAACTTTGTTAAACCAATCACTAGGCTCATCTTCAATGACAGCTCTTCAATGTGTGGTTAAACTACTAACTATTTAGCTAGGAATCTAATATATAACCCCTGGTTACCATATTGAGAATCCTTTTCATATGTCATACTTTTTCAGGTGATTTCCTTTCTAAAGACCATTTGAAATCATCACGGTTTCATTCTCATTTCCTTCTCTTTCATAAATAAATAACCAATTTCTCAGTCTATACTAATCCATGTCTGATAAGATCATACTTTTTTTCATTTCCTTTGTCCTTTTTTTTTTTAAGTTTACACCAGTGATTCGCATATGCCAGTCTCTGTATACAGGCCTTTTTGATATTGATGCTATTTAATGGATGCATGTGGAAATCCTGGACATTTTGCCCTTTCCATGATAGATGCATTTGAATTGTGGTGCTGCCAAAGAATATTGCGAGTTCTGTGGACTTCTAAGGGGCAGGCAAATCTGTCTTGGAATAATTAGTCCAGAGTGCTTCTTAGAGGCCAGGACTGTGAAGCAATATTGTATATATGTTAGGCATGCCAGGAAAGACCAATACCTGGAATGGGACATCATACTTGGTCAAGTAAAGGGACATTGAAAAGTAGGACGTCCCTAGACAAGCTAGATTAGCACAGTGGCTGCAACAATGAGTTCAGGCATTGGAGAGATTATGAAGATGGCACATGACCAGGCAAAGTTTCCTTCTGCTGTACATAGTGGTATATGAATCAGAACGGACTCGATCATCCCAGACAACAACATGCACTGCTAAGAGAGCAAAAGATCTTTCTGGAACGCATTCCACCAGAATGGTACTTAAATACCAGGATGATGAGACTTCTTGACACATAATTTGGACATGTAATCTGAAGAGATCAGTCTCTGGAAAAGGACTTGGTGAACTAGAAAAACGGGGAAAGAGATAGGTTTCCAACAAGATGGATGGATACAGTAGCCATAAAGATGGTCCAAAACAAAGCAGTTGTGAGAATGGTGCCGGGGCAGGCAATGCATCATTCTGTTGTGCATAAGGTTGATAGGAGGGAATGGATTTGAGGATCACTAACCGTAACAATTCAATTACAACAAAATGGTTATGCTATTTAAGCTCACTTGCCGTGCAAACCCTGGATGAGGTGGATTGATTCAAAAGCTAGCTGTGACAATGAGTACAAACATTATTTTGTTCTGACCTTTACATAACCAGTGTGGCGGTCATGTGCTTATGTTAATTTCATGATTAAGATGTAGGGGTGGAGTCTAGCCTGTTAATCTAGAGATAGCCATTGAGTAGTCAATGAGGCCTCTGTGTGGGCCTGGCTTTCTCCTGAGACTTCTGGGAAATCTCGCGTTATTTCCCTCATGAAGATGAGAAGCTATCTCCCCAGTGATTGAGAGTTAGTCTCAAAGACTATGAATCACGGGCAAGACAAGATGGCAGCATCTGAGGAGCTAGAGGAGAAGCCACATGGCTTTTCCCTGATGGAGCCAGACCTCTGAAGCTGGAGAGGCCACGTGGGGACTTCTGCCAGTGAAGAATTGCTTTGGCCACAACTGGATGCTGTTGATGGACCCTGAGCCCTAGAATCGAGGAGCCATGAGGGGGCGCAAGCTGGCACCAGGACTCTGCACCCTCTGACCTATGACTTCGTGAGTTGGAAGGATAATTTATAGACTGATATTGGGCATATGGGTTAATATTGGACTTATGACTTTGTACTGGATTAGATTGGGATGCCTTCTTAATGTCTTATTTCTCTTATATATAAACCTTTTCCTTATATCCATATGTGTGTCTATAAATTTGTTTCTCTAGTCTTCCAGGACTAACACACCAAGTCAAAATATTCACACACTGCCTCCAAATCCATGCTGTCTCTGAGCCACCCTATTGCCCTGTGAGTTTCTATACACTCTAAGTTCTTATGGAAGCAGAAAGCCTTGGCTTTTACCAACAAAGCAGCTGGTGATTTTGAAGTTGCCACCAGGGCTCCTCTGGATATTGCAAAAAATGCTTACTTCATAGTTTACAGCAGACAGACCAACTCCCATCTGAAAAGAGAATTAACAACAGCAACACCCTTATTACCATTATTGAATATGTGCCATTTGTAAGATAATGTTGTAAGAAACTCATATATTATACGTATTTCATTATCCTTGTTTTATAAAAAAATCAAACAAAATAGAATTAAACATTTGAGTATGAGGTGAGGATAATCAATAAAGCTATTCTTTTATTTTAGCACTTTAAATTTATTTCAGATTACCAAATTCTCTAAAGTACTAATGTCAGTAATGATAGCACAAAATTATATACAAAGAAAACAATTTTCTTAAGCAATTTTGTTATTTTGTTCTGGCCTCACTGTTATCAAGCCAATGCCTACTCGCTGTGACCCTCGAACAGATTAGAACTGGGAATTTCCCAGTTTGTAAAGGGAAAGAGAAAGCACAGTCTTTCTCCTGTGACATGGTGGGTGGATTTTGAACTGCTGATCTTGGGGATCTCATCCCAACAGGAAGAGATTACATCATCAGGGTTTGTAATCAGATGATTACAAGCCATCTTTGTTGCTGCTACTGCCTTTATTTATGCCATTATATGAATCAGGAGAGAGGCCGGGCTGCCCATGCCTACAAAACGTTCTCTTCTCTGGAAACACAGGGCTGGGATTTCTCCCTTTCATTCAGGGTTGCTATGAGTACATTGACTGGATGGCAGGGAATAATTCTTAAATTATGAATACAATTTTCATTTAGTTTGAATTCCCTTCCTTCACTTCAAATATTTTTATAAATATTTCATCATCCTTGAAAATGAGTTTGAAGAATTTTAAATGCTAACTCTATTTTGCAGTAAAATTTCCACTACAGGCCTGAATTGAGCAATATATAGCTTGTCATGTGCTAGCAAATATTTAAGCTCTCTTTTAATAAACACATACAGGCCTCCATAAGGTGTCTTTAATTCTCCACTTAAATTTGCTGACTGAACAAAACCTATATTCATGCTTCAGGCTAAATAATATGAACATATGTGGGCCTATTTCTCTACTGTCACACTTGATTGCTTTCCAGTGACATTAAATTATGCTTACATATCACATAAAGCTCTCTTATTGACAGTGGAATAGATCCCATATTGCCAATGTACAGTGATCCATAAAGGTGGGCATTGCCCCTGTGTAATGTAACCTTGATGATTTCCTGCGCTCTGTTATTACAGGTGGTGTGCAAGGCAGGTTGCATTGTTCAGCTACTTTTAAGTTCACCTAAAGTTGATAAATAAGTAAGTTTACTTTTTAATTTTTCCCCTATTTCTTTTTACCTCTATTTCCAAACCATTTATGATACATACATTGATTAAGTAATCATAGTACTCACCTTCAATGAAAATTATCCTAATAAAATATTCAATAAAAAAATCATAGTCCAAAAGAATAGACTATTTAAAAGTGCATAGCATTTTGACATTCATATGAAAATGAGAGAGAAAGAGCAATTGCACTGAAAAATGTAAACCCCCCTAAAAATTATTAGTTCACAGAGTATCCATGAGGAATCATAATATTCTTATTAACACAATGAAATACTATATCGACTAATCCATATACTTTAAAAAAAGATACATTTCAATAGAAATACAATTTGTGTGTTTGCTTTTACTTATGCCCATGTTTTTAAATGAACAGTAAATTATTGCTACTATAATTTTACTTATGCCCATGTTTTTAAATGAACTGTATACTGGATCATTGAGAAACCTCCTACTATATAGATGCTATTTATAAATTACATATTCAAAATAATTTAGCTTGCTTTTATTAAGAGAAATATACTTTTCCTTATACTAGTTCCTTTATTATTTATTTTTCCTACTTTACAATTTGCAAAGCATTATGTGAAAATCAAGTGTATATGTATATGCATATATAATTAAACCCAGGGATAAGAGAACAACAAGTGATCTAAAATTGAATGGCCAGGGGAGCATAGACTGTCCAATGGGGCTCAATCCAGGGCAATGTAGCTGAGAGAAATTACTGAAACCCAAATGAAGGGCAAATGATAGTGGAATAAGAGGAAAATAAAAGGAAATAGTGGAGAGAACTAGGAGGCAAAGGGCATTTATAGAGGTCTAGATACAGGCATGTACATATGTAAACATATTTATATATAATGATAGGGAATGGATCTATGTACATATATTTATTTGTTAAGTATTAAGGTAGCAGACAGACATTGGACCTCCATTCAAGTACTCCATCAATGCAAGCACACTTTCTTCAAATAACTCGGCATTCTGTGAAGCTTGTCTTCTCTGACATGATCTCTGAAGACAAAATGGGTGCATAGCAAATGTGGTGAAGAAAGCTGATGGTACCTGGCTATAAAAATACATAACCAAAAAAACAAACTAACAAATAAACAGACAACACCTGGGGTATTAAAAGCTTGAAGATAAACAAGAGTCCTGTAGCTGTGAAGCAACAAAGCCCAGACTGTAGAAGCACACCAGCCTGTGTGATTTGAGTTGTCATTGGGATCAGGTATTAGGCCCAAAAGACCCAAAACAAAAACCATATGGATATGAATTCAGAAGAGTGCAGAATGGAGACCCAAAGCCCATTGGTAGATAACTGGTTATCCCCTCACAGAAAGATTACAAGGAAGAGTTAAACCAGTCGGGGTGCAGTGTGGCACCAACCCAACGCAAAACTTTTCTCTAGACCTCTAATGCTTCCTCTCTTTCACTGTCATGACCTCAATTCTACCTCAAAAATCTGGCTGTAGCTGAGCATGTGCACAAGTAGAGACAGGAGTTAACAGCACACTGTGCAAGACAGGAAGATAACAACAACAACAACAATAATAATAATACATAGCTTATCAAGAGTTCATGAGGAGGGAGGGAAGCCATTTGTTTCCAAGGGCCAAAGTACAAATAAAATGTTTGGAAATTATAATGGCCATGTATCTACAAATGTGCTTGACACAATTGATATATACAAAAATTATAAGAGCCGAGAGAGTTCCAAATAAAATGATGGGAAAAAAGAATTCATATAATTAAACCAGAGAGCTGTATTAATTGATCACGTATATTTTTCATATAGTTGCAATATATTTCTACATTAATAAGCTACACGAAACCAGGGTCCAATATATAATAATATATAATGTGCCCCCTAATTCTTCTCAGAGCTCATAACACAATTGAATAAAAGAAAATGAAAATGAAATTGAAAAAAATCACTATATTAAAAATGTTCAATTAAAGAATTCTAATTTATTGACATATCAATATAATATGCTATTTTATACTAACATGACTAAGGAGGGAGGGAAGTCATATACTAATATGACTATAGCACCATATGCCTACATTTGAAAGCATTCCACCTGGTATGATTTTATTTGGACCATCAATAGAGAATAATGTCTGAAATGTGTTCTCTATTCATGTTTTACATTTGCATCAGTCTCATCTCTTCAAATTAACATTTATAACATAATTATCAGTATACATACTATTATAGTATGCAGCTGCAACACAGACATCCATTCAATGCCATTTATGCTTTCTGTGCATCAATATAATCAAATTTCCCCTTTGATTATGTTGTTTATAATAAAAAAATATTTTAATACATTGAAAAACAATGCTTTCTCTCCTTAAAACTCAAATAATTATCTCTGCTTGTAATAAGGATATTGAGGCAATGACCCTATTTCAATAGGATTTTAATTATTTCAATATTACATAAGTTAATTTTCTATTTTTCAAAGCCACAGCACTACTAAAAATTACCAAAAAAATAAAATATGCAGACACTTTGATTACAGTATTTTTAATCCTACAATTACCAGAATTTTATCACAGAGCATGACACAATGATAAGTTGTCTTTACATAAAGTCTGGTATTCCAGATCAAGGTTAATATGTATGTAGTAGCTTGTTTGAGAATCTGGTTTTGTTTTTTAACTCATTTTATTGGGGGCTTGTACAACTCATCACAATCCATATATCGGTTATATCAGGCTTGTTTGTGCATGATGCCTTCATTCCTTTCCAGACATGTATTGTAATGTGTCAATCATTGTGATAGATTCTCTCTTTCTCCCTCCCTCTTCCCCCCTTCCCCCTACCCTTCTGGTATCACTATTCCCACCCCCGTTCCTGGATTCTGTGAGTGGTGAACTCCCTCTTCTTATCCACACCTGTGTACATGTTCTGGTCTAGTCTGATTTGAGAAGCCGCCCTGGGCTCATGGTAGTGGGGGTTGGGGGTGAGGAAGCCTCAAGGAATCAGAGAATTATAGTGTGTTTCAGCTAGGCTCTACTGCACCCTGGTGACTCATGCCCTCCCTGTGGACCCTCAGTGGGCGGATTATTCCACTGTCTACTGACGGACTTTGGATCTCTGCTCCAGCTCCCCTCACTCTCAACTATAAATCATCTGAGTTTGTCAGGATAGAATGTCAAGACCTGAGGGCCGGAACATCTGAGCCATTTGGTATTCCTGAAAACAGCAGCCTGGAAAAAAAAAAGTCTTAGTCCTGAAATTAGTCAGGATTACAATTCAGATGTCAAACTTGCTTTTTCAAAGTGTGGTTTCTTTTTCGTTTTTAGTATATGTGCTGCCCTAGCCAGCACAGTACTTTTTGTTTATCTCTCCAGCACCCTAAGCATATTCCTTCAATGGCTTTGTTCTATGTGCTTAGAACGTCTGTAGCTTGTTCTCAGAGGCTGTCCTCTGTGGGTGGGTGCTGTGATGGGTGAGATC
The DNA here is from genome assembly GCA_004026705.1 of Nesogale talazaci. Taxonomy (NCBI): domain Eukaryota; kingdom Metazoa; phylum Chordata; class Mammalia; order Afrosoricida; family Tenrecidae; genus Nesogale; species Nesogale talazaci. The sequence continues at coordinate 55,060 of PVJH01005797.1, forward strand.
CTAGGGGCTAACGTCGGGGTCCCATGCCGGGCGCGGCTCCAGCCTCGGAGTCCCAGGGGGCCAGTTCTGCTCTGCTCTGCTGGACCTCTGCCAGCTGGAAATAACTCAATGGTGGTGAGGTTTGGGTTGTTTATTTTTATCCCTGAAGGGTCTTGATACAGCACAGAATTTTCAGATTTCAATTATAAGAAGCACTCAAGGAAGAGCCTGCTGATGATGTGTTTCTATCTACGATGTCCTGATACTCTCATTGTTGCACGACGTGGTTGAGTCATTTCTGTGACTCAGACCACCTCGTTCACAGCAGGACCAAATCCTGCCAGGTTCTGTTCTGTCTTCTTCACGGTTGTTGTGATGTGTGAAGCCACTGTGCCAATCCCTGCGCCAATCCATCTTGTCCACACTCTTCCTCTTCTGCACTTTACCCAACAAGATGAGCAGATTGGGAGACAACATTTTGAGATATCCTGGCATCTGCGGAGCATTGGGACTGAGCTTCTTCCATGACATATATGTTTGCTCTTTTAACAGTTTATGGTACGTTCCATATCCATAAGACCATGACTCGATCAGGCACACCGTTAGTCTTCAAAGAAACCTCCCTGTTTTTCAATACTGCCAAGAACTGAGTTAAGCAAGGCAATGGGACCTTTGAGGCCTTGCTTGCTACATTTATGAGCACTGATTGTGGATACAAGCAAGGTGAAGTTCTTCACAACTTCAATCTCATCTCTATTCATCGTGCTACCTATTCATCGTGCGTCCAATGGTGAGGATTTTGGTGTTCTATACATCGTGCTGCAATCGCTCTCAAAGGCTGCAATTCTTGATTTTCGTCAGCAAGTGCTTCAACTCCTCTTCCCTTTCAGCCAGTGAGATGGCTGCATTCACTTGAAAAACACCCAAACCATAAAACAACAGCCAACAACAGCACTCACAACCATAAGTCAACTCCAACTCATCAAGACACTTGAAGAAGAGGTAGGGATGCTAGATAAGATTCCCCAGACTTTAAATCTTTATGGCAGCAGACAGCTTCACCTTTTTCCTGTGGAGTAGCTGGTGGATTTAACCTCCCCCCTTGCTGTTCCCTTCCCACTCCGCCACCAGGGGACCTTCAGAAAAGCACCTGTGCTTGCAGTTATATACGTTTAGTCAATTGTGAAATACCACATAGGTTTTTTTTTTCATCCAAACACAGAAAAATCCCACTTGAAGATGACCCACTATTAACCAAGTCAATTGCCATTGGGCACATTCTCCCATCCTAGTTTTCACTCCTGTCTTACTTCTGTAAGTATGGCTTCCTTGTTGCTTCATGGATCTGTCCACCACCGTTTTATAATTTTGGACAGGTTCCTGATACGTACCATTTCTAGACATCAATAAATTTCTTTGATTTCCACTCTAAAGCACAGGAATCCCTGGAAAGCAGGATCAAAGTTTTCTTGATAAAATATGCCCTGAAATAAAATTTTGTCATAGAAAGTGATTTCTTTTATTAAACATGCCCACTGCACTATGGGAAGTTTTATGAAACTTTTATACAAATGTGTCCTTCAAGCTGGGCAATAGTTACATCAATAAAAACCCTTCGGGTCAATATCTGGTTTTGCGTTCTGAAGTTGTAGCTCTGGCAGCTGTCTTTAAAATAGGCCAATAGAAAACTTGACCTCTAAGATGTAGAGGGACAAGGGTGGTGTATTTTAACAAGAAGGCTGAGCCTACCAAGTATACTTTTGATTTTCTCAATTGTCTCAAGTGTTAAGCATAATGAAGCCCTAAGACAATTCCATTCTCAAGCTTGTTTTTAAATCCTCCACTAAGGGAGCAACAAGGAAAACTGCTATACAAAACTCATAACACATTCTTCATTATGTAGAAAATTAGTGACAAAAATGTAATGTCATCTACATTCACTTCTTCAACAAATGTATAAGCACCAGGACTATTTGGACTTCAGATATAAAGCAGTGAACAAACAAAACACATTATTCTCATCAGCAAATATGTTCCATGTCAATTTCCCTTGGCAAACATTTAAAAGTATACAATCCTAACTGTCTTGCTTAATAATGCATATGCCACACGTTTTTGCCTAATGTGTATGTCTTGCAAGGAGTGTGTAAAGATTCACACATCTAGATAGAATTTTTAAATAACTAAACAAAAATATTAACAAATGACATCCATTAACTTGGACTATAAGAATCCTAAGCCTTTACTTGAGGCTATAAGAATATTGACATTTATTTAAGGGCTTTATTAATCTTTAAGGGGAAATAATAACCTGCAGCATTTACTTGGATTCTACTCTACTTGAAAAGAAGAAAGAAATTTTGATCTGAGAGATTCCACTGGCAAAGAATAAGCCCAACTGTTAGCACTTTGATATTTGAACTATGAAACACATTTCTTTTTATCATTATGACCTTTTAAAACTTTCTATAGAACTTTTCACAAAAAGTGAGAAAAAAGGTACTTCAAATGAACTATGTACAGGAATGCAACATGTTAGTTCAAGTGATGCCAAGATGTTAACATTTCTTTGGGATGTGAATTTCAAAAAATCTTTTTAAAAAAAATAATTTCTCATGAATAATAGGCATAAGTTGTTTTTGCAACCTACTATTCACTGTTCCTTTGTGACAGTCTTCTTCTATGTTCTTTGAAGAAACAGTATCCCAACATGATGAAGGAGGCTATATTCTCGTTTGTGATATCAAGGTCTCCTGTAGTCAAACTGTAGATTCATGATTTAGGTTAAACCTGAGCGTCTTGGTCTTTTGCTCTGCTGCCGTATAATAAGAACTTTTTTATTTTTATCATTAAGTTTGGAGCTAATTTATCTAGAGAGCAAGTTCTCTAACTTTTGTGAACCTCTATTATCTAAATTCTTTAAACGCTTCATTTTTATTCTGATTTTAGTTCTTTAGCTGTTTCATGTAAATCAACTTTGCTTTCAATGAATTTCCTTTATAATGTCATTCAGCTTCAATACCTCATGTTGTGATTAAATAATCCACATAAAATAAAAATAAGTGAGCATCATCACAGAGTATTGATTAGAAATTAAAATTACGTGAATGATGGCTGTACAGTTGATTCCAATGCATAGAATCCCTGTCTGTTGAAGATGAGAATTGTGTTTAGAATGTGAAGGAGGAAGCAGAATTGGAATGGATATGTTAGGACTAGTCTTCCCTGACAGAAAAACTCTAAACAAATCTACAACTAAGTAACTACCTGTTTTCAAAATTACCCAGATCCTAATAGTTTAAGAATAAGTTTCTCCAGTTTTGAACTGAATATTACACTGAGGGGATTTGGTTTGTTTGCTTTTTATTCACTTTTTCTCAGCTATTCACTATTTGAAAGAACCATCATCGTGGTGCACAGACTTATGCTTTAGTCCGCTAACTGCAAGTTTAGCAGTCTGAAACCACCAGCCACTGTCAGGGAGGAGAATGAAAGCATCCACTCTGTGCAGATGAGCAGTACAACGAACTCCCAGAGGCAGCTCTCGCCTATCCTATCAAGTAACTAACTATGAGTCAGAAGCAATTCCATGGCAGTGAGGGTGGTTTTGTTTTTGTTGTTCACGTTATAATGTTAACAACAAGCATATTCGTGTTACATAAATATAAAATTGTGCTGTATTATAAATATGGGATAAATTGGTGGTAAATTTTCTGCAAGGAACTTAATTGTTAAATATCAACAAAGAGATGGGAAGGATTCAGAAGGCATACTTTAGTAAGAAGAAAAAAAGACAAATATCTATCATGATCGTGAACAAATATATATTACATCAATCCATTTTAAAACTGTAATTCTTGATTACTTTTCTGAAGAACTGAGAATATATTATCTCCATAAAAGACAATAAATGTAGGGTGGCATAAGTGGTTGAGTGCAAGAATGCAGCCCGCGGGTTTGGTGGTTCAAATCCAGCGGCGGCTCTCAGGAACTGCGATGGGTAGCTCCCACGACCACCAGAGGACAGCGACGGCTGCCCCCTAAAAAACAAAACAAAACAAGAGAATAAATGTAAAGTCATGCATTTCTTTCAAAATTTCATTTTTATAGACTTTCCTACTACCTTGCAATAAATATGTGTCTGAGCAAAAAACTAACCAGTTCTTCAATAATTGATTTTTAATTATTTTCTGATTTCAGAAAGACAGCTAGAGAATTTCTGACTAGAGTTTGCCCACCCCACTTACAACTTAAGATGAAGAGATTGTCAAAAATAGGCAATTTTTGGTATAGTGACTATGTGGAATACCTCACCTTTCTTTTGGTTCTTCTTGCAACCATATATTTCTTTAAGTCAAATTCTGTGGTTTGACCATAGGTTCCTATAATATTTCAACTTAAGGCTTTAATATTTTCCTTCATTTTTTACCTTAAAACATATTTAGTGTTTTGTACCCTTTCAGGTTTCTATTTTCAAGTTTCCCCAGATTTCATTATCATACTTAGAGTTATGTTTTTAAAGCTGCGGTTTGAAATATTTTTTCAGTTCTTTTATGTCATCCTTTCTTCCTTTAATTTGATCTGATTTATTTATGTTCAAGAGCAAGTTTCATAGTCTCTCCTAATATCTACTATTTTTTCCTTTCACTTTTGAATTTTTAATTATCGTTGGCTTTCATCATGTATGGTGTTCCTGATGACATTCTGAAACATCTGATCTTCAGTCATTGATACCCAATATGCCAATTCTAATCCTAAGATGGTGTCTAAATTGGGGTTGGATATACTCAATGTCATATGTTAGCTATCACAGAGTGATTTTCATTGTCTTAAGCCACAATCATAGTTTGTAACTGAGCAATCTGAGATCTCTTCCATCATTGTCCCTGACCTAATTTGGTCTGATTATTTTGAGCTTCATCATCATTTCTTCCCTCAGATTTAGTATATTTTATTCCTGTATGTTCCAACTCAGGGTCCACAAGTACAGCTGTAGTTTATATTGCTGAAGAAAGTTATGCAACAAGTTAGTCTTTGGTCTTCTCATATTCCTCCAGCTCTATGGTTATTATTGCCATATTTAAAACATACTTAGCCATATGTACTGTTACTCATACTTTAGAAATGTCAATCCTTTTTTGTTTTCAGCTTACACATTTCAATCACCAGTTATCATCAATGAATTTTGACTACATTTGTTATTAATTTTACATTGTAAAGGTTGGTAGAATTCTCCAATTTCATCATTAATGGCATCACTGGCACAAAAATTTGAATTATACTTATATAAACTGATCTTTCTATAAAAGTCTGTACATTATTCTATAAATGACAGCATTTTACTTCAAGATAGTTCTTGAGATGTTCTCTTGTCAATTAATACTTGGGTATGTATTTACCATGTGTCTTTCTTGGCATAGTAACCATCTACTTATTCAATTCAAAATGGCCATTGCCAGTTCATTTCAGCTTATGACTAGGATATAGGATGCATTCTAATGTATTCAATTTCATTTTCTACAGCATCCAATTTTACTAGAATAATTTTTTCTACATTTCACTGTCTGATTAGAGAGGGGTATTTTAGTTATCTCTTCTCAGTTTGAGTCATGAAACATCAACAATTGAAGGTACTGAAAGCTGTGTTCTATCCATATCACTAAAACTAAAAGTCCTTACATTTACATTCAACATTTCATGAACATATTGTGTAGACTTTTTTTCCCTTTTTCCACAAACTTCTTCAAGATCCCTCACACATAGGAAAATGACATTAAGCTAAGAAGTCCAAGATATTTCAAATGAGTTAGCCCAATTATCAAATAAATGAAGTACTTAGTAGCTGTATTAAAAATAAAAGGATTTTCCACAAATAGGAAATGAAATCAACAAGGTAAAATCTGTGTATTAGCATTTTCAATATGTACTAAAAGTGGCTGTGGGTATTGTTATGAATGTCATTCATGAGATAGATTTGTAGAACCCAATAATAAGGAAAAAGAACACAAAGTGGCTGACTCAGTTGTATGATGCTTTCATGTTATGACCTTGAATTAAAGACACACCTTTGAATCTTTAGAAATCTAATTAATTTTGCCCTCAATCCCTGGCACAAACTATGTTTTAAAAAGGCATATAGATGGCATGATGCTACATTCAATCTTATTGTTACATGTTCTTTCATAAATTAAAAATAAAATACTCTTAGAGTTTACATGTTTTTAAAAAGTGAGCAAATTCTAGATGTATTTTAGCATTATTGTACTAATCCTTAATGTAATGCTATCTGCTTTGAAATCCAGCAATACATCTCTCTCCCTCTTCACTTTTTTTGCTTATATATTGGGACTATGTGTGTACAGGACTGTCTTATCAAGTTAGTTACAATAAAATTTTAGAGAGCTCTAAGTCATGTATATTATTGTATCTAAACTCTTAGCCCTTTAAAACAATGTACAATAAATTAAAACATAAAGTATGGGAGCATCAGGGTGGGAGAAACTGACTTTTTAAAATAGAACTAAGATACACACCCAGGTTAAAATATATTTAAGCTGTGATTTGAATAAATAGCAATCAGCTATACAAAGTTTAGTAGGAAAAAAGCCCTTATATTGATGTATTTATTTCTATAATCACAGCTACACTCCTCATGAATCTAAATGAACCTGTACTTGCAGAGTGTACGTACTTTGGAAAGGAGTCACAATGTCATAAAACGTCATGGTTATTGGTCTGTGCTACCTGGAGTCTAGCCTTACCTTAGCTCACAATGTTCCTCACTTGGTAAATAATAGGAATATTAGGGTTACTATTTAATTTTTTATGGTAACAATGTAAGGTTTATGAAGATCGGTTTTCCTTAAAAATGTTGTTTGAAGTCTTTGATTGCAATCCCCACCGAGTAACATTGCTCATCCAACTCCCCGTTTCCCATTTTCATTTCTTTCTTTTCTAACCCTTCACAAGTGCTTCCTTCTAGATCTCAAAAGGTTAATCATTCAAAAGAGTGCATGCATTTTATTAGAGTTATTATTCATTACAGGTCTCCTTATGAGGCTGGGAGTGGAGGGGATGTCAGGTTCAAGCTTAAAGTGGAACTAAGGACCATATGTAGGAGGATCCACCAATCTCTCTTCAATAAGAAAGACTGATCTTTGCTATGATTTCAAATTCGGTTCCAAATTTCCCTCCATTCCATCCAGGACCTTCCCTTGTGACCCCGTGGTGGTGTCAGAGTTGGGGGCAATAGCCAGCCTCTACCTAGTGCTTCTGGTATCAAGTTTCTAGAGGCCGATAGTCTCTTGTTCCATGAGGGCTTGCTCTAATTGTTTCTAATAGTCTTTGATTTTCTTCAGTAGTCGTTGCTCCAAATGGGAGAGACCAATAGCTACATCTTAGATGTCAACTAATAAGTTTTAAATACTCAAACCCCTATTCATAAAAATAAATGAAAATATTGTCTTTGTGGAGTATGTTATGATACCTGATCCTCGATAGGAGTCCTGAAGCCTAGGTGCAGTTACTCATTGTCTTAAATTCATTGCTTATGACTATGAGAAATTCATAACTTTGCCCCACCTATGTTCTACTATATCCAAAATAATATTTGTATCATGCATATCTGTAGAAATTTTCTCTGTCAAACATCTATCTAGCTATTGCTCTGTCTTCATCTATTTGATTACAGTACCATTCACTTGCCCCTATCTACATGCATCTCTGTCTATGCATTCACTTACAGTTATTACTAGTTCCAAATTGTGTGTATAATTGTATTAATATATGTTGCCTTTAACTTTTGTACGTTTTCCTTTATCTTCCATCTCTTTTCTTCTTTTTTATTTTACTTTTGCTGGCCTCTTATTATAAATTGCTTTCCGCTTCACCCAAGTATTTTACACCAGGAAAACATATAGACAATATAGCTGGAAGAACAATTTGCTATTTCAAAAGAGTATCTCTTTATTCTACTGGAATTTCCCATTTTCACTTTTCAATTTAATCCATTCACTTCATATTTTTAAGCTAAGATTTTATTTGGGATCTTTAAACATTTTGATTCTTTGAAAAACATTTAGTGGGGGCTGAGCCCTGGTGGCATAGTGGTTGAGCATGGGACTGGGACCCAATGGGTTGGCAGTTCAAATCCAGCAGGAGCTTTCCAGGAGCAAGGCTGGGCCTCCTACTCCCACCAGAGGGCAGTGATGACACCCCCCAAAAAAAAACATTTAGTAAACTCCCCAAACCCACGAAAATTATATATCAACAAATCTACGTTACCCATATCACCTGAGTGATGTGATGTTTAAAGTCCATGCAAAGAAATAAATATGGTGTGTGATTTCAAAGATAAGCAAAGTTTAGAAAAGGAAACATGCAAACCTGTGTGCTCAATTTTTAGAAGACAAAACTAAATTGTGAGAATTTAATCTCTGCATTTTCAGTTTTAAGCCAAAGTCAACCTTTGTCTATGTCAAAGAATTAAACAAGCATGTCATCATTAAAAAATGCATGATATGAGCACACTGACTTTTCATACAATGAGGTTAGAAAATCCGTATGTCTTAAAAGCTGAACTACATAGTTATTATGATACTTGATTATTGTACTATCTAATTTTTTAAAGTTCAAATTAGTTAATATCATTGCTAAAAATAAAATTTGTGAAGAATATCTAATTAGGATGTCATAGTTCAGTATGGAATATAATCATTTTAACTTTGTAAAGGATCAATGAGTTCATTTTATAAATGTGACTTTTATGATCCATTTTTTCACTTTGATCATTAAATTAATAATGTATGGAGGAGTAATATTAAAAGAGTTTTAGCATAAAGAGAAATTGCTGAAGTATTTTTAGACAAGATTGATAATAGAATAAGTAAACTATATTTCTACTTACATAATATTAAATTTATTCTTAGTTTCAGATTTTATTTGTTTTGTTAACTAACAAGCTGAATATTACCAAGAATGCAATCCAAATCAAGATCTGACCATATTATTTTTTCTAAAATGGGTCTAATGAAGTATTTCAGGGTTTTTTATGCTACAGTGTTTCTGTTTTAATATTTAACTCTTCCTTTGTACTTTGCTGCATAAAAGCAGTCCTACACATACCAAACAAATGACTGCAATTGTGTCCCTTCCTCCCCCTCCCAAAAAAAACCCCTGTATTTAGAAAACTAGACAGTAGGTCAAACTTGGCTCATTGACCTTACTCAAGTGAAAACGTGTTCTCTATGAATTATGATTCATGTACCTAGAAAAACTCCTTGACATATAGTGTTGATATAAATCAGATCAAACATAATTGATACAACTTTGAACATACAGAGTAAAATTTTTCTTGTATTTAATGCATATTTTCAAAAAATATTTTCATTGATCCTGAGATCAAGTCTATGGGATATATTTATGAAATAATTCTTATTAAATCTAATCAGGAATTATTTAGTTTTATGCTTGCTTTGTTATTTTTAAGTTTCTCTTTCAGTTACCCTAATCATAATATTTTTCTAAAATACATTGAAGGAAAATGTTAGTTATTTGGTAAGAATGAGCAGTCAGTTTATTTCTTTGCTGCTGTTCGATCATCTTGTTTTGTTGTTTTGTAACTCAGATTTACCTCACTGTAAGAATTGACTTTTGGAGCTAATGTACCACAGTGAAGGGATGCAAAGATGGCCTGCTGGAATCTGCCTCAATCTCTTTAACTCTAACTTTGAATCAGTAGATCCAGAAGGCAAGAACATGATATCTATAAAAATAATATTTTCACATAGGTATTGAACAATCATTGTATAGCACATGCTGTGGCAGATGGAAGCATGGAGGAGTTATCTTTCTCTATTACCATGGTGTCCCATTTACATTCAACTCCTCTTCCATCTTATTCTGCTTTCTACTATATTTTTTCATGGGACTACTTTATAGTGTTATCTCTAATTTCTATTAAGAATATTACCAAAATAGATTAAAAGGAGGGTGAGAGTTTGGGGAAATTCCTAAACGCGGACCATGAAGGGAAAATGTTTATAAAATGTCTTTACATATCTTTTATTTTGAAATGAAAATAAATAATAATTTTGCTAATCTTCCAAGTAAGCCTGAGTGAAAGATCAATGTGTGCTCAGAAAACTAAACCATTTAATAAACAAGTTCAATATTATCAGTTTTAAGCTAAGATGCCTCATTATGTCTAACTGAGTATTAGTTATGAATTAAACTTTAGACATAATGTATTTATTATCTGCCACAGACTGTTAAAATATTTCATAATATAAACTAGCTTTGATAGATCCTTTAAAATCATGTATTCAGTTTTACATATGAATAAGTAAATAAGTAGCATGCATTTTTGTAAAATTATATATGTATACATATTTTTATTTGTGAATTTAAATAGGAAATTCCTGAGAAGCTTCCATATGTACTTTATGTTATATATTTTATAATAAATAATAATTGTAGAAGAAAAATAAGGAATTTCTAGAAAAAAGCAGATTTTCAAAAGTCCTCATATTTTTTATAGTACTCAAAAATTAATGGATAAATACCAACCAAAATGTTCCACTGATCTGAATTCTTTGTCCAATAAGAATCATGATGACAATGCCTGCAATATTTTCAATATCCCAGTCTAGTCAGAATATCACACTGACTGTCACCAAGTTGAGTCTAATTTTGGTCAGCCAGAGTGACCTTGTAGAACAGTTGAAAACTGGGTTTCGAGACTGTAAATCCTTAAGGCAGAAGAAAGCCTCGTTTTTCTCTTACTCTGAGTGCGAGCTCATTTAATAATCATAAAAGTACCACAAAAGTGAAGTTGCTTTGGTTGTAAATCACTACTCACATTTAGGAGATGGACACAGAAAACATACGTCATTCGTCAATTCAGAGCTGTATTTTGAAGCCAGAGCGTTGGGTCCTAGAAAGTGTTACTTTTAGATTCAATTGTTCCTGTGTGTATTACCCAATCCCAATCCCAAGAATACCAGAAATCTTTTGATGAAATAATATTCAATACCATTAGTTTTCTCATTTCATTTTATTATGCTCAGAAATATTTATATAAATTAGGCAGAAGAGAATCTTCTTAAATACAGATGTGCTCATTTATGTTGTGGATGTATATCTAAAAAGCATGAATTACTTTCAAAGAAAATGATAAAACACCACCTTTGATTACCAAACACAAAGGAACCGATAGAGCTCCACCACGTTGAACGATATTGTTGTGCCTTGTTTGTTGAACATTGACTGGGTGAGTAACAATTATTTCTGACAAGGGTCACATAGGATAGTACTTAGAAACTCTTTTGATGAGTTTTAGAAAGGAAAATAGCAATCTTGTATGTTCTTCCCTATGGAATACAGCTCCAAGCATAATTTTCAGTATGCTGATGGTGATAGAGGATGAATTTGTCATTACAGCTATCCACTGCTTTACAAATATTAACTTTAGGTCACTTTGTTTATATAAAAATCTATTTTGGTACCTGCTTCTACTAGCCTATGTAATGTCCATAGAGGAGTTTCAACTTTATGAAGAGGTGAAAATGAAGCTAGAATTCAGTTTCCATTTTGCAGGAAACCTTTAGAGAGGGAAGGAGTGCATTAACACAGTGGTTCTCAATCTGTGGGTCATGACCTTTTTGGGGAATCGAATGACCCTTTCATAGGGGTCACTCAATTCAAAACAGTAGCAAAATGGCAGTTATGAAGTAGCATTGAAAGTACTTTTATGGATTGGGGTCACCACAACATGAGGAACTGGATGAAATGGTTGAGGCAGAAGGAAAGTTGAGAACCATGCCCTGCTTTCTTACAAATTCTTTGATAGAAACTCTATACTTGTGAATTGTGGGAAAAACTATATTTTAAAATAATAGTGGGAATATCCAGGAAATATATTATCCTTAAATCATAAAAATAAAACACTTTTATGACCCAACTCCACAGATTCAGATTGAGCAGCAAGGAATGACATCTAACACAGAAAACAAAATTCCTGAAGATGGAACCTGAACAAACTTCATATCCATATTCTTAATGTCTGGCAAAATACTTAGGCATCATGGGGAATGTTATTGGTATTAATAAAAGAAATATCGGACTGCCTTTCTGCTCTAAAGAAAAGCAGAGTTTACTCTATAATGAAGGTTAAAAAGTAACCCCACTGTCATTGATTAAAGTCTGATTAAGAATGACAATATATAATTTTCAAGATTGAAACTCTTTATGAGAGTCGCCAGACTTTTTTAATAAAATGACTGTTGGATTTTGAACTGCTGATCTGGTAATTCACGGCTGAATCCTTATCCTGCAGTGCCGAACCCAAGTAGGGCCTTGGCTATGTTAAAGAATGAATGAGATATAGATTGTGTTTGAGGAAAAACGAATAAAGGGGGAGGGGGTGGATGGTGAAAAAGAAAAAGAGATACAGCAACATTGACATTTATTTTCTCTTTCCTGTTTTTACTACCCAAACCATTTATAAGTACAATGCATTATAACTACAATCCCAGCAATATTCTTTATAGAAATGGAAACATGCATATATGGATATACCATGGACTTGAGTCAAAGTAACTTTGGACAATAAAGCAAAATATGTCACACTGACTGACTTCAGATCATATTATATGGGTACAGTCATCCAAGCAACTTGGTACTTGGTTGATAAGTAATCACTCTAAAAATTATAAATTGCTGTAAATAGCTTTGCTTCTATGACCACACTAAATCTATCTTAAATATTTAGGCACATACCACTAACTACATAAAATATAGTATGCATTTTTCTGATATTGATTCATATATTATTGCCAACCTATGAATAATAAGGATGTTATCTCTGTGTTCATATATATTAGAAGAGTAAACAGCATGTTTATTAATTATACATTAACACTCCAGCCTTTATGCATAAGCTTAAATGTCTTCAGCATGGGTTTTATAAGGTAAGGTTCTTCACTATTTCCTAAATAGTATTTGAATATTAATATATATTTTAAATTGATTGAAAATAACCTTGGGGAACATTCGTGATAGATTCATTCATTGCACACTCAATGCATCTATCTAGCATTTACCAACTTTAGGTTATCTTTTTTCTTGTTAATGTTGTTAATTGTTGTGAAATTGATTCTACCTCGTGGTGATCAGATCCGAGTAGAATAGAAATATTTCACAGATTTTCAAAGAAAGTTTTTTAGAAGCAGATCATCAGCCCTACTTATTGAGGTGCCTGTGGTTGGATTTTAATCACATATCTTGTGACTACTAGTTAAAAACAATACTTTTTACCACTGTGGTGGAGTGAAATTTCTTTCTTTTTCATAATCATTTTACTGGGGTGTCTTACAGCTCTTAAAACAATCTGTACATATATCCATTGTGTCAAACATTTGCACACATGTTGCCATGATCATTTTCAAAACATGTTCTCTCTATTTGAGCCCTAGATATCAGCTCCTCATTCTCCCTCCTCCCCATCTTCCCTCCCTCATGAACCCATAAACACATCTTATATTTGAGAACTAAATGCATTTGTTAATAAGATTATGTATAACTTACACATGGTGAAAAAGATAATGAACATGTGACAAGTTGTTGAACATTATATTTCTTCATCTTCATTGTTCACAGGAGAGGTTAAAGGGGAGGAATAACAGGGGTAATTTAATTTAAGTGAAGAAGTCTGGTTCATGCATACATATATGCATTTATGATGAGAATAGCATTTTTGATGGTAAGAGTAAAAGAAAGGCTGACTAAATATATAATCATGCATATTAAATCACTTCCCTTCTATATATTTATCTTAAAAATATATTACTATGCATTTAAAGATAAAAATTTAAACAATATAAAAATTGCCAATGTGATTAGATGATGTTCATCAATTTGATTATCATCTCAGGTTCAGGAAACCACAAGAGCTTTGAGAATTTAATGAGGTTCACACAGCTTTTTCAAACATTAACAATGCTAATTGGATAACGGAGTTTGATTAAATCCCATCTCTTTATAACTAGTGCTATTACTCATTCTTTTATTTATTTATAGTACAAATAAATTTGTACTGTGTAAATTTCCCATATGGCTATTATAAAAACTATATACATATGACCTGTTAATAGTATGGGTATTTTTCTTGCTATATAACGTGGCATTAATCTTCAACAAAAGTAATCATTTTCCATCATTAGAGAGCTAGGAATATATTTTAGATGAATCTGAAGAAATTAATAAAGTCATTTCTTAAGATACATGTTGAAAATTAGTGAATGAATTGGTTGATTTAGAAACATCAACTTAAGGACAAGTTTGGAATGGCTGAAATTCTATATAATGACAAAACTTCATAAAATTTTCCAATGTGATAAGCTGAGAATAAGGCCATGATATAAAGCACAAGATTTATGGGAATGTGGTGCTAGTATTTGGATATAAAAATAACATGAACTGAGCAAGGGAGGAAACTATGAGAATCTCCAAAGGAAAGAGTCAAAGTGGACAAAAGGAGGTCCAGGAAGGCTTTGTGGTTTGTCAAAATTACACTAGAGCCCAACGACTGTGGATTATCTTGAACTGACTGGTTTTCTATAAATAGAAGGCTTATTTGGGGCAGTTGTCATGGATAAAGCACTTTGTTTTATTCTTTTTTAAAAGGGATCTTGAGATATCATACTGAAAAGCTTATATGCAGCACAACTCTACTTCCTGACCAGAGAAAAGTTCAGGTTTCTTTTTTTTCTTATTTTGCACAAGCACAAAAATCAAATATTGAAATTTACCATGATAAAAAGTAGGTCATTCAAATGACCTTGGAAAATAGAGTTATTAATGCTAAAAACCTAAAAAATTCTCAGAATGTTAATGTCAATACAAGAATATCATTCATGGTCCTTATAGAATTATAGATAAATATATAAAATCAAAGATATCAAACAAAGCATATGTGATCAAATCAGTGGGAATTATACCAATTAGTTGATATCTTTGTTTTCTTAATTTCAGTGTCATATGAAGAGCACATAAACTAGCAGTGAATACTGAGAATAAAAAATCCATTTTATTGCATGTAGTTATAAGCCTTATAGAGAATTTGATTTTGATATACAAATCAAAAACTGTTGCTGCCGTTGTTAGGTGCTTTTTAGAAAATATTATTCATAGTGGCACTATGATAGAAGAGAATGTCTCAAAGTGTTGAGGGGATTTGGCTCCAACATTTGGGTTAGCAGTTCATTATTTCAGATGCAATAAGGATATATTTGAAGACCTGGCTAAGATCTTATCACTGGTTCTAAACCCGAGACACAAAAGTTTCTTTGCTGAAACCATTGCTAGAGGGTCGAGGAATCTGTAGGCTACTTTACTATTGACACTAGTCACCGAGTGCTCCTTTGAGACCATGCTTGTTGTCGCAGGTAATCAGATGTGAAAAACAAATTGTTGATTCATATTTGAAACAATTAGGTAGCAAGAACTGATGAAAACTGTACAAATATATACACTTAGTACATGATAAACTATGCAATCCCTTAAAAATCAGAAACAGAAAAGTACATGAAGAAAGGAAGCAGGTCAAGCGACAATTGGTTGAAAATGAATGTTTACCAGAGATTGATGAGAACACAGTGTCTCATAGAAAAGATTCCCAAAGTAATGTAAGAGTTGAAATCTACATTGGATAAGAAGCTACAAAATTCAGATTCGATCAAATGAAAAAGTATCATGAGGCTTTATCCTGACATAAGAGGAATGACACCATGTTGAGAACAATGAGAAATTATTTAAATGATTAAAATATATAATATAGGAGTTCCAGAAGGAAAAAAAAATATTAGAAAGCCCATCCCTCATATTCATAATTTAAAAAAAGAAAAAAAATTAATACTGATCTTATAAATGTATTAATTACGCATAATAATTCTGATTTTGTTTTTATGAAACAATCATCTGGAAAGAAATTAGTACTTTGTGAAATACAGCATAATAAAAATTTACCCAGAAATACCTTAAAGAAAGTTATTGTGCAAACGTATCATTCACCCCAACCACCAAAACATCTAGACCTGCTGCTTACAACTTGGAATATTCTACCCCAATTTACCAACTAAATACATGTCCCTCACAGCCCTTTGTGCCAAGGTCCCCACGAAAATTGGTCCGCCTGCGTGTGATCAGGTTGCCTGGTGCCATCCTTGCTGGGTGGTACAGACCTGGTTCTACTGCTAGCAAACGGAGTCTGAAATAACTCCCACTCTCTCTAAGGCCCTTGAGTATCAGCCTGTGCTGTGTGCCATATACCTGCCCAGTAACACCGTTTATGCCTGTGATTACCACACCCACCCTGCCGGAGAGACCCACCCATGCAATGCTCCAAATACAAAGTTTTCCCTTTCAAAGATCAGAGTCAATTCCTGTGAGATAAAGACTCACATTGAATCCACACTAGCCTCAGGTAGTTCTTAGAATCATCCCTACAAGCCTCTGAGGGCAAAACAAAAAAAAGAGGGCTCCTGGACCTCCAGAAAAATGATAGCAAGAACGTCATGCAGAAAACAACCCATATCAGAAGCAACTGCAAGAAAGCAAAAGAAACAAAATACAATGTCTGAGAAGGACCCGAACCTAGCAACATAGAAAGAAGAGGCACACTTTGAACCACCACAGAAAAAAATCTCCAGTATTTAGGATAAGAATATGCTCAGAATTATAAGCAGAACCCATGAAGAAGAGAAATAATGCAATATAATCTTCCAAAAGTTGAGGGAGAATAATGGTAACCCAAGAATCCTCTATCCCACCAAACTTTCCCGCAAAATAGAGAGGCAAGGTTTTCTCCAGATCAGAAGAACATAGACAGTATATAAGAACCAACCAGCACCTCTTTCCAGGGAGTTGAAAAGTGGTCAGAAGATCAACATTCACAAAGCACAGACATGAGGCAACCACATAGTGTAACCCTATCCAGAAGTCAGTGCAACGAAAGCAATGCCCAACACGTCTTTGTTCCAAATGTGAAAAGAAAGTAAGAATGAATCCCACTACATATAGTACACTGCTAAGCAGAGACCAAGGAAAATGTCTATCAAAAGACATGGAAAGTGTCAACAAAGAATTTACAGATGGTTGTAATAGCTTTGAGCATCAATGGACTGAATTTATTAAAAGACAAAGGATAGCTGACTGGACTAGGGAACAGAACTCAGCAATCTATTGTCTGCAAGAGACATATCTCAAGTTTACATATAAAAACAGTTTGAGGATCAAAGTTGGTAGAAGGACTAATAAGTCAATGTCAATCTAAAAAAACCCAGAAGTCTCAATTCTGATTAGTGAAAAACTTTGTACCACTTCAAGGTACAAGAGATAAGTATGGGTATTATATAATGCTTAAAGAATTAGTAGACCAAGAGCCATAATAAATATATAGGTAACAAACAAAGGACTCACAACATACATAAATCGATTCCTTCAAAAGGTGATAAAAGAGTCATGAGATCAACAATTATAGTAGGGGACTTCAATACACAACTCTGAGAGGGACAGAATGGTGGGGAAGAAACTAAATAAGGAAGCTACAGAACTAAACTTACAATAAGACAACATCACCTGAAGAGCACTTAATCTTACTGCAATAAAATTGGCATTCTCTTTTTTTTTTAAGGCATCACTGCCCTCAGGTGGTGGTAGTAGGAGGCCCAGCCTTTGCTCCTGGGAGCCAGAATTGAACCTCTATCCCAATGGGCCGCAGTCCCGCGCACAACCACTACGCCACCGGGGCTCAGCCAAAATTGGCATTCTTTTCAAGTTCACATGGCATTATTTTGAAAATGCTGGGACACAAGTCAAGTTTGAAAAAATTCAAACATAGAGAGGTGACTCTGACTTCCTTCTCTGACCATGACATCATAAATCTGGAAATTAACAAAGGTTAAAATAAATAAGGGCAAATACATGAAGGATAAATAACTTACTTATTCAAGAGAAAGGGCATTGACCC
Source organism: Nesogale talazaci (assembly GCA_004026705.1). Classification (NCBI taxonomy): domain Eukaryota; kingdom Metazoa; phylum Chordata; class Mammalia; order Afrosoricida; family Tenrecidae; genus Nesogale; species Nesogale talazaci. Next base: position 73,064 of record PVJH01005797.1, read on the forward strand.
AAATTAGAGATGAAATTGGGAATTTTCCAGAGATCAATGAGAATGAGAATAAGACATATCAAAATATATGCAATACAGCCAATTATTGAGAAAATCACCTCAATATAATTAAAGCTATATTTGAAAATCTCACAGCAAGGCTCAAAATAAATATAGTGAAGTAAAAAACATGCCCACAGAAAGAGGGAACCTTGTCCCTAGTCTTTATTCAACATGGTTCTGGAGGCCCTAGCTAATTAAATAAGACAATGGATGCATGTCAAATCTTGGAAAAGAAAACGTTAAACTATCATTATTTGCAGATGATCTAATTTTATATATTGAGAACTCCAAAGCCTCCATAATAGGAGTGCTGAAGCAATCGAAGAATATGATAAAGTGTCAGATTAGCAATCAAAAAGCAGAAATCAATTAGGTTGCTAATACAACTGCTGGAATTACAGGTAAAAGTGGTTGAGGAGCCAATACCCTTCACAATGGCCAAATATAAATTTCATATCTAGGGATATAACTAGCCAAAATAGCAAAAGACCTGATTGAGGAAAACAACAGAATATTATTGCAAGACCTCAAGAAGGACGTTCACAAATGGAAAAATACCCCATGCTCATGGATCTGCAGACTTAATCTGCCAATCCCTTTTAGGGCACATAAAGGATTAATTCAATTCTGAAATAAATACAAGCAGCATTTTTCTAAGAAATGGAGCAACTGACTATCAACTTCATATGGAATACCAACAAACCAAGAATAGGGAAATCATTTCTCAAGAAGAAGAATTTATTTGGTTTGCTTGTATTACCTGACTTTAAAACTTATTATGCAACCCCAGTTGTCCAAACAGTATGGCCCTGGTCCAATGTTAGATATTCAAAATAATAATGGTGGTTACTCAGACCAATGCATAAGAAGAGAAAATCCAGAAAACAAAAGAAACAGCAGACATCAGACAACTAATCATTAATAAGTCACACACACACACACACACACACACACAAACAGGGAAGCAGATGCCTTTTGCAACAAATGTTGTTGAGAAAACTGCAAAAAGAATGAAACCAAAATCCTTCCTTAGCTGATCTGCAAGTAAAAGTTAAAAGTGACTCACAGACCTCAAGGTAAAACCCCAAATAACAAAATCATCAATGAAAAAATTGGGGGTCTCTACTCAAGTACTTGTTCAACACAAGAACATTTTTTTCTATAAACTTACAATTTCATGATGCTCACTGTCTTGACATGACCACAGAAAGCAAAGTGGTTTGAATAAGCAAATGTAGTGAAGAAAGCTGAGGGTGCCTCGCTATCAAAAGACATGGCATCAGGAATCTTAAAGGACTGAAGATAAACAAGAGCTCATCTAGCTGAGAAGAAACGAGTCCACATGGAAGAAACACACACTGCGTGATCATGAGGTGTAGACAGGTTCAGCTATCAGGCATCAAAGACCCAGAACCAGAAAAAAATCCTATCATTGTGAATGAGGGGGAGTTTGGAGTGGAGACACAAAGCCCATGTGTAGACAATAGGACATCCCCTTACAGAAGAAGCATGGAAAGGAAATGACTCAGTCAGGATGTAGTGTAACCCTGATAAAATATACAGCTTTCTTCTAGTTCTTTCACGCTTCCCCCTTCACTAACATGACCCAAATTCTGCCTTACAAATTTGACTAGAATACAACAGGTATACAGGTACAGATAGTAGCTGGAAACACAGGGAATCCAGGCCAGAGGAAGCCCTCAGGACCAATATTGAGGGTAGCCATACGAGGAGGAGTAAAACGGAACTTACCACTATTATCTACCCATAGCTCTCCCAAGGGGGTGGACAACAGAAAAGTGGGTGCAGAGAGATATTGATGTGTGTAAGACATGAATAAATACTAGTAATTGATAAACTATCAAGGTTCATGAGGTCAGGAAGATGGAGGAGGGAGGGGGAAAATGAGATGCTAAAACCAAGGACCCAAGGAGAAAGAAAATGCTTTCAGAATGATGATGGCAACAAATGTACAAATGTGCTTGAATCAATAGATGTATTGTGATGAGTTGTACAAGCCCCTAATGAAATTATTTTTAAAAATTGTGGTGGTCATATGCTTATGTTAATTTCATGATGGAGCTGTAGGGATGGAATCTAGCCTGGCAATCTGGAGATAGCCTTTGAGTAGCCAATGAGGCATCCATGTGGGCATGGCTTTCTCCTGAAACTTCTGGGAAATCTCTCGACATTTCCCTTGTGGAGCTGAGAAGCTATCTCCCAAGTTGTTGGGAGTTCGTCTCAGAGACAATTAACTACAGACAAGATAAGATGGCAAATCCCAGGAGCTGGAGGATGTGGAGGAGAAGGCACACAGTTTTACCTTGATGTAACTAGACATCTGAAGCTGGAGAAGCCACGTGGAGACTCCTGCCAGCCATGAGTTTTTTCTACCACCACTGAATGCTGTTGATGGACTCTGATCCCTGGGAACAAGGAGCCATGAGGGAACCTCTGCTAGCGCTGGGACTCTGCACTCACTAGCCTGTGACTTCATGAGTTGGAAGGAGACATAGACTAGTATCAGACATATGGGTTAATATCAGACTTATGACTCTGTACTGTACTAGGTTGGGATACTTTCTCAATGTTCCATTCCTTTTGTTTATAAACCATTCCCTTATATCCACATGTGTGTCGATGAATTTGTTCCTCTAGTCTACCTGGACTAACACAAAAATATTGAGATAAAGTTTAGAACAGAAGTGCTAGCAATACTTAGACTAACAGCAATAATTAAGGATACACACCCAGCAGAAGAGAAAATAGACATGTGGGAACATACTGAATATAATATAGTTGTGTTCATCAAAACTTATCATCAAGAGAGTCATGAAAGAGTGCACAAAGAAAAGAAATTTAGTGATGACATATCATATAAAGATCTTATTACTAAAATCTGTAGGTCCCTGCAACCTTAGACTAAGAAAAAAAATAGCCCACTGAGGAGATGGGCAAAGCACTTGAACAGAAGATTTACAAAGGAGAAAACCTGAATGACCAATAAACCTATGAGAAAATGTTCCTGATCTTTAGCCTTCTTGGAAATGCAAATCAAAATACCCATGAGATTCCACCTTTCACTCACAAGGATAACCTAATTCAAAAAAAAAAAAAAAACAATGTTGGAAGGATATAGTAAGATAGGAACTCTCATTCACTGCTAGTAGTTTTGTGGATATGTACAGACACAGTGAAAAGCAGTTTGGTGATTCCTGAAACAGATAGCAATTCCACTTATGAGCATATACACAGAAGACATAAGAAATAGGCCACAATCAGACAACTGCACTCCAATGTTCATCACTGTGCAGTTCAAAATCGCAAACATCATAAGTTTACATTGATAGATGAAAGTATTAAAAAAAGTCTCTGGTATACACACACAATGGAGTACTACACATCCCTAGAAATTAGTGATAAAACAATGGAGCACTTTGTCTCATGGAAAGAGCGGAAGGATATTATGCTTAGTGAAGTTAGCCAAGCACAAAAGGTGCAAACTAACACCTGAGACCTACCCTACCAAGTGCAAAATGAGTCCACTGAAGTAGCTTCCAACAACAAAAAAGGCATAGGGGAAAATGAACACATCATCTAGTTCTCAGGCTGAGGAACAGATACTCTGGCAAGAGCCAGGCCAAACATCATGATGCACATGTCAACTGAAAAAGAAAGAAAGAAATTACATAAAAAAGACAAATATAAGAAATATATAATAAAGAAAAAATATAAGAAAGATATTAAAAAAGATGCAGATAGCATCTGTGTGGAAAGAACCCCCCAAACTACACACTATAATTACGTAATTGTTTAAACGTTTTTAAGGTATTTCTTATTCTATAGATATTATGTAATCATTTAAAATATTTTAAATAAATCATTTCCATTTTTATCATTATTAATATACTGCATTAAAAAAACTTGCTTCCAAAATTTTTAAATCAATTATTGAATTTCTTTTTTAAATGAGATTATTACCAAAGAACTTTAAGAACTCCATTTCTCAACTTACAAGAGTTGTGATCTCTTGTGAACCATGGAGGAGCTTATCTGATCTATTTCCTTTTCTCAGTACTAATGCCCAAGATATCATTAAGTTGATCGATAAAACTGCAGTTCAAACTCAGCCCTTAGACCTACCCTGTTCGAAGTACAGATGCCCTCTCCTGCCAGTCGATCTTGATGTTCTCTTGCTCCCAAATACAGGTGTGGCTTTGCATCCAGTTCTGATGCTAATTTATTCACTCAAGTTAGCAAATACTGTTGAGTGTCTCCAAACATTTCTTGTGGAAGCTAAACCTTAGTGACAACTATGAAAAATAGAAAAAAAGTCTCAAGTGAATCAAATGTTAGTTGCAAAGATGTACATTAAACAAAGAAAACTAAATAGAAATCAATGCATATGAATTATGGTGCTGGCAAAGAATATTGAAAGTAGCATGGACTATCAAAAGAGCAAATGAATGTCTCGGAAGAAGCACACCCAATGTATACCCAATGCTCCTGAGAAATAAGGTGGGAGACTTTTCATCTCGTGGTTTTTGGACACGTGATCAGGAGACCCGAGTTCCTGGAGAAGGACATCATGTTTGGTAAAGAAGGAGGCCCTCGAAGAGCTGGGTTGGCACAGTGGCTGCAATAATGGGTTCAATCATAAGAACAATTGTGAGAGGAGTGCATGATTGCATACTTTTGTTGTTGTTGTTGTTTATAGGGTCACTGTGAGCTGGAATCAAATCTGCAGCATCTAACCACATCAGCAGCAATGAGTTCATCATCTAAACAGAAACCCTGGTATCAGAGTGTTAACACTATCCTAAAACCAAGACCAAAGTCCTTGCCTTCACTGTGATTGAGCCCATGCTGACCCATAGAGACCCTGAGTGGTTTAGAAATCCTTGATAATCTGCTACCATACAGCTCACTACTGCAGAAATCCTCTGGAATAATTCTCTCTCTGATAAGACCACAATGATTTGGAACTGATCTCTGGACACATCAACCCTCTCCCTTTATTAAGCACTGCCAAAGACAGATTTCCTATTAGAATTGCCAGGTCAGTGAACTATTTAATGTGACTATTTTATCCAAAGTATGTGCAGGTGTGAATGATAAATTCCACTGAATGATAAATTCCTGTGTGAGTCTGGGCAAGAAGGTGGGGAAAGACACAGATAGAATTCACCTGTGTGTATTTGTTAACAGGCTAACTTTGATTTCCCATCCTACTGAATATTATCATGAGCCCTTTGAGAAGCAGGAAGAGTTTGGTTCACTACCAACAAAAGTCAGGAATGGAGTGCATCCTCTGGATTCCAAGATCCAGTGTGATAAGTGTGAGACTAGATGAGCAGCCTCAGCCCCATGAGACAGAGGGGTCATCTTCCCCTCCCATAAAGCTGAGTTCCCTGGGGCAGGAAGATGGGTTTTGGAGTGGGGCCATTCTGGCCACTTGTCTTGGGTAGCTGGGGTCAATGACCCCTGTAACTTGGGCTGAATGCTTTGAGTTTGGGGCTTATTATGTAGTGACATGCTCTTTGTACATTTATTCTGCATTTGAACATTTGTATCCTGAGCATTTCTCACATACCTTGTAACCTCTTTCTTGATAAACTTTGTGGGCACTGTATAGGCTAATGTGGTGATTGCAAAGAATTACAAAATATAGATACAAAAGTAGAGTCTTGTGTATTAAGGAGCATGTAGATAAACATGCCTTTATATTTATGTTTCCCTTGTGGATGTAAATAATTTACCAAACTAGGCAAGACCATAATAATCTGGGCAGAAATAATAATAAATTTTAATTGCAGACTCTAAAAATGCTTCAAATAATTTAAACCCTATTGGACTTTACTAAAATATAAAACTAGATAAATTTATTCATACTTATTTTACTTCCTTTGTTGACATTTGCATACATTTGCTTTAACACTATTATTGAAAAATTAATTGCTGTGAATGAAGTTATGGTGATTGAATTAGAAATGCATATGTAATTCAGGGTGGTGAGCTATAGAAAGAGTGGCTCTATTGATACTTTCCTGGGAGCATGATGAGGAAACTGTGTGGAGATATGGAGTTTATGACTGTGGTCTAAGAAGGAAGGGAACATTGACCATGAAGATGACAATACAACTCTTATTAAGCTGATTAAGCAATTTGAATTTTGGTATGTGAAATATATGCTAATAAAATGTTTAAAAGATAAAAAGAAAATACTGAAATCTCAAAACTCATAAATAAATCACTGATCATAAATTCATTCAGTCTATATTCCAGAGCCCTCAGATGTAAAGATATTGCTAAATATAAGAAAGTGAGATTTTGTTTAAATAGTTTGGATGGGGTGTATCCTTTTGATATCAATCTGAAAGGCATGTATGCATTTTCATTATAGTGAAAATGTCTTCTATGCTGATATTTAAGCATTTTTCTACTATTACACTACATTATAAAATGTATATATAATTTAAGTGAAGATTACAGATATTTGAAATATAAACAATGAAATTTTAATATGTTTGTACATAACCCCTAAAAACAATAATTATGTCCATTGTGATGTTGATTAGAATAAAATATGCAAATTAAATCTCCAAAGTTTAATAGGTAACTCAGAGGTGTTTCATAAATTGTAGAATAGCCTTATTGAGTTTGTTGTATTCCTAGAGCCTCTAGTTCAAGACTGAGAATATTTTCTGCTGTGTATAGAAATTAGTGGGAATGAAAAAGAGACAAGGAAAAATAAAGGAATAAAAAAAGAAAGGAAATAAATATAGCCTATTACATTTTCATAATATCCTTTTAAAGAGCAGAACCATTTCCCAGGAGGCTTGATCATTTTCAATATTTCAAATTAAGAAACTTATGATTATGATTTTACTAGCTGAAATAACCACACTTACTGAAGATCTCTCTGAAAAAAAAAGAAGAAGAAAGGGGAAAGACTGAATTTTTTCCTTCTCCAAATATGTGTTGAATTCCTGAACTCATCTGTAACTTTAAATAGGCTCCTGCTTGGAATAGTAAAGATTCTTTCATAATGTTAACTGGGTCATAGCAGAGTAAGGCAGATCTGAAATCTAATCACTTCTGATAGGTAACAATATTAAGCCTTCATTTTTAATAAAAATTCATACCACAAAGTTATCTATTCTTAAATACAATCTAACATATCAAATCAAAATGCAATATCATTATGGTTTATTTTAAAAGATAATTAAAAATATAAATGATCCCTACTTTTTAAATTGCTTACATTCTACTCATGGAAGGTCACCATGCACCAATAGCAATAACAATAGAAAGATGTTTTCTCATTTAAATATGTAATCGCTTATTAATGTTTTATTAATTGCAGGTGCTATTAAAACACTTAACAGTGAATGATAGTATATCCCTTAACCTCCTCAGTTAACAAATCTAAGTAAGCATAAAATGACTTTATTGAAGAAATGTCACCAAGCTCTATATTATTGACAGAAATATGATAGATAATTTAAAAGTTGTCTTTTTTTAAGTCATGAAGTTAAGTAAAAGAATGTCCCCACATGACATCTCCATAAAGGTTTGGTGGTCTTTCTATGGTGGATGGTCACTAGCAGTGGAACCTTCTGCTACCAACCCTATTCCCCAGCTCTGCTACCACATCTTCATATAAATAAGTTCTAATTACCGTCGCGATACCAATGAATAAGCCCAAACGTCACAGTCTGACATAAGCATTTGACATGTGTTGTCTTGATCGTATCTATGTAATTTTGTGACTAATAAATAAGGAATAAATACTGGACCTTTCAGAATTTTCATAATTCAGAGTAGTGCCAGGTCTCTCAAAGTGAAACATGCCGTGGCAATCTGTGATTTGGATAAACCAAAACAAAGCTCACTGCCATCCAGTCAATTTGGCCTCATTGAAACCACACCTATGATTCAGTGGAACTATTCCTTTGTGTTTCCAGGACTGTAAAGCTTTACAGAAGTAAACATTCTCACTTTCCTCTCATGGAATGGGTGTTGTGTTGAACTGTCGATCTTGTGGTTATGGTACCAATGATTAGACTACAGAGTCACCAGGGCTACTTATGATCAAGATAATATACAGGAAATATTACTTAGTAAAAAAATTACTAGATATGTGTATTGCTTATTTAACACAGGTCTCCTAATTAATTTTTTAAGGGTAAAAACAATATTCTGACCTATGAACAAACCTGAGAAATCAACAGATAAGTATACAAGCAAAATTATTTAAGTTCTGTGGAAATTAAAAGTCTCTGTTTTCTGCCTCCAAAGAAAAAATTCTACTACTTTAAATTATTAGGAAAATTTAATATATCAATATTGGTTTTGTAACAAAGCATTTGAAACTGGAAACTTGAGAGCAAAACCATGCACAACAGAAAAAAATAATACTGTCCAGTCCTGCACGAACCTTACAATTGTCAGGTTTTAACCCACTGTTGCAGTCACTTTGATAATCTATCTCATTGTCTGTCTTTCTGGTTTTTTTGGTGATACTCTAACAAACCTAGTGACTTTTTGTGGAAAATAATCTCCTTTGAGAACCTACTTCCATGAGATCCTTTCTGGACAAAGTGGAACTGCCGTACATGATTTTGGAGGCTGTTCATCTTTATAGGAACAGACAGCCCCATCTTTCCCTTGAAGAGCAGTTGGTGGGATTGAATAACTAAACCACCATGACTCCTGGGCTAATTCCATCCTGCTGACAGCCTGGGGGCACTGAGACAAATCTTGCCATCCTCACTTCTGATGACCATTCTACTTATTCTTCCTCCAAGCCAGATTTATTTATTATGTCAATCCATGAAACTTCTCGTATTTTATGCAAAATCTATAACTCAAATGTTTCACTTCTTCTCTGGTTTCCCTTATTTATTGCTCAACATTTATATGAAAATGAGGTGATTGGAAATACCATGCCCTGAATTAGGCACATCTTGGTACTTAAAGTAACATTTTTTCTCAATAACAGTTCAAAAATATTTTAAAAATCAACTTTTCCGAATGAGGTATATCTTTTGATGTACTGACTGCTGTTCATATGAATATTTATTATAGATCTAATTAAGATCTTTGACAACATCATTAGCATTGAACATATGGCATGTTACTGGTGCCTGGTCCAGTTGTGAGGACTTTTGTATTCTTTATATTGGATTGTAACCCACAGTGAAGGATGTAGTCTTTAATCTTCATTAGCAGGGACTGCAAGTATTCCTCATTTTCAACAAGCAAGATTGTATTTTCTGTATATTGAAAGTGGTTAGAGAGTCATCCTCCAATCCATATGCTTCATTCTTCTTCATGGACTGAAATCTGGGATTATTTGCTCAGCATACTGATTGAGTAAAATGTGGTGCAATGATACAACCTGGCATACATTTTTTTCCTGACCTACACCAAGTATGAACACCTTCTGTTCACATGACTGCCTCTTGTTCTGGTGCCAGTTTTGATAAGAAAAGGTAGCTTTCAGGAATTCCTCTACATGACAATATAGACTATACTTTGTTATCATCCACACAGTTGAATATCTTTTAACATAGTTGAACAAGGTTAATAAAACAGAAGTAAACATTGTTCAGGTATTCTCTGTCTTCAGCCAATATTCATCTCCTTAGCAATGAACTTCATTCTCCCACATCCTCTTCTTAATTCAGCTTGACTCTCTGTCAGTGTCTGAGGATGTACTGCTATAGTCACTTTTAAAACTATTTTCAACAAAATTTGTCTGCATGTTATAGTAATAATATGATATGATAATTTCTGTATTCTACTGGATCACCTTTTTTTTTTAGGGATGGACACATTTGGGTTAGCCAAGAATTTGTCTTCAAAATTTCTTGGCATAAGCTAGTGATTGATTTCAGTGCTTTATCAATTTTAAAACATTTCAGTTGCCATTCTATCAGTTCCAGGGCCCTTGTTTTTCAATAATGTCTTCAGACATACCAAGACATCATCCTTCATTGATTATATGAAAAGAAGTTTGGTAAAGTGACTTAATGTATTCTTTCCATTTTGTTTTGATAGTTCCTGCCTCATTCAATATTTTACTCATAGAATCCTTTGTTATTTCAACTCAATGCTTGATTTCTTCCCCCTTCATTTCTCCTAGTTTTAGATATACTTATGTGTTCTTCTACTCATGGGGCTTCTCTTTTGCAAATTTTATTATAATTCTTTAGTTTTACTTCTCAAGATTTCTGCATTAGTCTGGGTTAATTAGAGAAACAAATTCATAGACACTCATGTATATAAGAAAGAGCTTTTCATAAAGAGTAAATATTTATTAAGAAAGCATCATAGTCCAATGCAAGTCAAGTCCATAAGTTCTGTTGTATGATAAAAGTGTATAACTTCAGACTGACACAGCACATGCAATGACACTGAATGTATGAAGACCACAGATAAAAACAGGAAATTTATGAGGATTCAGTAGTTGTGAAAGAATCTTATTATTGGCAGGGATTTCTGTAAGGCTCCTCTAGCTCCAGGGTTTTGGTTCCATCTGTACAGTTCCTATGGCTTGTCAACAGAAATGTCAAACAGAAAATGTGTCCTACTGCAATGGAGGAAGACAGGATTTCCCAGAATCCTCAGGAAAAAGGTAAGCAAACACAAAGCTCTCCTTGGCTATGATCTGATTGGCTGCCTAGACTCCATCCCCTTGCTCAAGTTGACAGTTGATTATGTAACTGCCACATTTTCCTTTGAATTTTCTCTTCAGTTTTTTTTTTAATTTTAGCCTTTCTTTTATTTTCCTTACCTAGTCTGTGTCGAAGAGCAAGTTTCATATTCTTGACAACCATTTTTATCTTTTCTTGCTTCATGTGTTTTCAAAGACCTCTAGTTTTCCCCACTTATTATATTCTTGATTTCATTCCAAAACTCATCTATTTCTTTCAGTAATTAGTAAATTAAGCACATCAAATCTATCCTTGAGAGCTTTTCTAAATTCAGATAGAATATGTTATATTTGGCTCACATAGATGAGTTTAATGTTTTTATTTTCAATTTCAAATCAAAGGGCATATGAGCACTTGATCTAATCTAAAATTGGTGCCTGGATTTGTTTTGTCTGATGATATCCAACTTCTCCACATTTCTTTCTTCTAGGTTAATCCAGTTGATTTTTGTGTATTTCATCAGGTGAAGTGCAAGTATATATTTGCTGTCTATATTCTTGTCAAAATGTTGTTGGTAATGAAGAAGTCTTATAAAATTCAACCACATGATGTCTAGTTTCATTTCATCACAAAGATATTTCCAGCTACCAATCATTCATATTCCTTTCCAATTGCTGTATTCTAATTAAAAGAAATTATCACTGCATTTTGACTGCATGTTTGATCAATTTCAAACTGCAGAATTCAATAGAATTATTCACTTTTATCATCATTATTTTAGTGGTTTGTATGAAAATTTGAAAAATAATCATATTAACCGGGTTCCTTGTAAGTGTATGAATGCTCTTCTATCTTAGACAACATTGTACTTCAAGATTTAACTTGAAATGTTCTTTTGGAAGGTGACTATGTTGCTATTCCTCTGCATTCTGTAATTTAGATGTAAACCATGATTCTTTCATTGAACATGAACAGTACATCAGTGTGTGCTCAGTAGTGCCTGCCTTTTTTTAATCTTTATGTTTTGAACTTCATTTTTTAACAGCTTTCAATTTTCCTATAGTCATACTTTGTGCATGTTCCCTTTCAATTGTTAATGTCTTTTTCAACTTGCCTTTTCTTCTCCTGTCTAGTTGTGTCACATCAACAAATGAAGGCTGGAAAACCTAGCTCCATCCCAGTTTTGAAAGATGGCTTGACCCAGAAGACAGCAATGACAGAGGTGTATTTTGAGTCATCCGTCTTTTAGCATCAGACAATATTCCACTGCTAGTCATGAAGTGTACTTTAGTACCTTTACAGAAATTGTCTTTCTCTTAATACCTCCTATCTGTCTTAGTCTGAAAGCCACGCGGAAAACTCAAGGGGCATTTGACAGAGCTTTCAACATCACAGCAGCATGCAGGCCATCACAGCAGACAAACAAAGGTGAGCGGAGGTGTCATAAAGCTTTGTGTCAAAAGTATACTTACAACTACTGAATAGCATAATTACATAAATTATGAAAATATTAATAACACCATCATTTTAATAACCTTATTGAGCTGATCACCACTAGGTCATTAATTTGACACCCCAGCCACTCTGGGAGAGTAAAATGAGGGTTTCTAATCCTGAAAAATCAGTTATGTAATTACATTACTAGTTATGCTGCTAATAACCAAATGGAAGACTTTTTCCTAACTTTCTCCTTTATTGCTCCTACTTTCTCAAAGAAGTTATTCATGTAAGCTCACAATTACAAATTATTACAATATTATAGCTAACAAAATTTTGACAAAATCAGTGATTATAAAAACTCTGGTAGCAATGACAAGTCATAGGCTATTAGTTTATGCAGATGAAACCATGTGATTCAAAGCTTTATTTTAATTAGATGACAAGAGTCATTTGGAGAATAGAATTTTGGGGGGCTAAGCCCCGGTGGCCTAAATGGTTGAGTGCGGGACTGCAACTTGTGGGCTGGGTGGTTCAAATCCAGCGGCGGCTCTCAGGAATAGCACTAGGTAACTCCCACGACCACCAGAGGCAGTGATTGCCCCCCCCCCAAAAAAAATAGATTTTTTTTTCTTTTCAGTATGCTGAGAAAAATACTATGCCTACAGAAATTGTTTGTAGTTTATTGTATCTACAGGAAATTTTTTTATTTAATAAATTAAAATTTTGCTGAAACATTGCATAAAATATTTAATCATTTTGTTGTTAACATCTCTTACAGAGTCACCAAGTAAGGTCACAACTCCCATGCACTCCCTATGTGATAGCACAGACTGTCTTCAATTTCTATCTTATGGTTATCTTCCCGGTGAATGCCTGTGCCCCCTTTCCTTTTGTTATAAGACCACTAGTCATATTGAATTTTGAGATGTGTCTTAATTTGTTATGAACTCATCTTGGCAATAGAGTATGTCTGCCTGAATCCTTTTTCTAAATCAGATTACAGGTTCAAAAATTTATGGCTGCAACATATTGTTTTATGGAAACACAAGTCAATTGAGGCATTATCCCTGGGAAAGCATATTTAAATTAGCAATGACAAAGAAAAGTAGTTCAATATTGTTTTGATTTTTATGGGAGCAATTAGATAAGGGACATCAAATGTATCTTATTTGAGAAATAGAATTGCACAATTTTCTAAGCCATTCAAACTTTAATTTATGATGTATCATAAAATGCAAACCATGAAAATTGTTACCCCAAACACCTTTCTAAAGTACAGATAGCAACAATTGAGTGTTATCAATGATCAGATGTGATCTGTATGGTGCCTTCATTTATGAAGACTTATCAAGATAGGAATGGTAGTTCAGTAAAGGAAGTTAAATCAGAAAGCACATGAAAGTGTACAGCCAATTTACTACTGGTAATGACAAAATAATGTGAAAATAGTAAATGGTAACTGCTTCACAGATGGAGAGGGAGAATGAAATCACCAGATGCTTACATAGCAATGAAAAGTTATTTGTATATAGAGTACAGTTGCTGATAGCATGAATTCTCAAAAAATTAGGAATCAAAGAGTAACATCTTTGAACTATTGAAAGCCTTCACAAGTTAATGTAGTATGAAAAAATAAAGGAAAAATGCAACAGTATGGACACATGGATTTGATGGGCCTATTTCATTCCTTCTTTTTTTTTCTATAGTCATGGTGACTGGTTGTCTTCCAGTCATCTGATGAGCACCCCATAATCAACACAAGAACTGTTGCGCATTAAAGGTATTCTGATCATCAGGGACCTTTCTTTGGAAGATTTTGGAAAGTGGATTGTCTAAACCTTCTTCCTAATCCATTATTGACCTCTACCTTTCCCTGGAAGCTGCCACATTAGGCTTCACGGACAGAAGGGTGGTTACTGGTCTTGAGGTGCCTTAGCCCAAACTGAGTCCAGTTCTCCCACATGACAATCAGACATTGCACCTGTCAGCCTCCATCACAACCTCCTCCATTCTTTTCCCTTCCTTCCTCCCACAGAGTGCTAATTTTAATAAGTATATTATTTAAAAGCATCTTCGATTTGTGAGCTTAGGTCTGGACATAAGACCCAAAGTCACACCTGGTTGCGTGTCTCCACAGGCAAAGTGACCTCCCCTGGGAGTCAGGCGTCTGCCAGTGCCGTGACAAGCAGACAAACCAACTAGAAATCATAGCAACCCCATGGGTTATAGATAAGAATTTTTCTGTGTGGCTTTCTTGACTGTATCTAGGGCAGGCAGTTGCAAGGCCTCTCACTTTTTTCTAAAGTGCCTCTCCTTCAGTGCCATCCATTGATTCTCAATCATGGTAAACCTGCAGGACAGAGCAGAACTGTCCCACTGGATTGCCAAGCCTATAAATCTTTGCTAGAGCAAAGACATCATCTTCCTTTAACAGAACATCAGGTTGATTCCAACTTCTGTCCAATATAGAATCTACTACCCCATCAGAGCTCCTTTAAGTGCTTCCAGAAGAGTTCAAAGCTCCAGAATTTTGCTTATCAGTGGATGACAAATTCTTTTCTGTCCTGTTTTTTAATTTTTTAAAAATAATGTATTTAAATTAAAATGAGTAATAACTTAAAGTGGTCATTGAAATGCTGAACATATATTACAGTTTAAATGTGAGCCCAAATGAAAGCTTAAATAGGGTTCTGGAGAATTTTTATTTGTCATGAAATTAGATTTAATGTACCTGTGCACATTTGGTGAATTTGTATTTTAGTGTAATATTACTTATAAGATTTAGTTTTTCAGAAAAAATAGCATGTACACTGACTCAACTACATTCTGGTTTACTATTTTACATACTTTGCTTTTCCCTATACTTGGAGACACCACTTTACTATGTAGGTGGGTATGTATCATTCAATAGCCATGATGCAGTTTATGAAACAAGATATGCTTTTTTGAATTTTGTGAAAATGCCATGCTATACACATGCAGTTCCTACACAATCCTTAGTCAAGTCCCTGTAAGCTCTCTCAATTTAAAAATCAATCGGAGGTTGTTGGACAAAACCATAAAGCTGTGCCGAGTGGATACAAAAAATCCTTTGTATGCAGCTAAGCAGGGTCCAATGGAGAACCTGATGCAGACTTTAAGCATGATTGGTGGGAGGTATAGGTGGGGATTCAAAACACGGACCTTAGAGTACAGCGACTGGGTTGCTGGTAATGGGACCATGCCTGGCAAGAATCACCCTATTGGTGCAACACTTCCTGATTATACGTAGCAGGAGGCAACGCCTCTTCTCCTGGAAGACAGAGATCTGCCAGTGCCATGGCAGAAGCAGAAGAGCTTCATCAGGTCTTGCCTTGCCCAGTCTGGAAAGTCTGCTTTCAGGCTGTGGGATGACAGAGTCAAGCCAAGAGGACTTTCATGAAGAGTTGCACTAAGAAATGGAATCACTCAGGAGTGTAGCACTTCATTTACTTTGCGACCTATGGAAACTGTAGAAGGTAATGATAAGCCAAGGAGAAGATGCTTCCTCTTAAGAAATCAACAGTAAGTCATGGGTCCACACCTTCAAATTTGTAGTCTAGGATGTTCTTCGTCTTTTGTAAAGCCATTCATTATAAAAGTATTACAATTCACACCAAGGTGTATTGTATATTTTTCATCATCCTATAAAAGGGACATAGTTGAGTTATACACTTCTTTTTTGACATTTCCACAAAAATATTCATTAATCCTAAAAACGATGGATTGTGGAACACAAATTATGTACAGTATATGCCCTTTCTTTTTCTCACTAGCCATCTACTGTAGCTTTTTACTGTGATCATATATTCATTAGCTTGATTTGGTCTAAAACTGAATAAAGGACTAGCAACTGGAACCCCACCCCCTTCCCAATTTACTGAGACGCAATAAGAGCTTAATCCTACCATAGATTAGCATAAAGTGAGACCCAACTCTTTGTTTCTTTATCTTTACCAGGTAACAGCACAATACTAGACTGGAACGGCAGGCAAGAATGATGTGTACTATAACTATGAGAGGATGCCCCCTATTGTGTGGTTCACATTAGATGCTCTATGTTTATTTGTCAAATGAATGCATAAATCAATAAATTGTAGTCATTCTTGGATTGCATCTGCCAGAATCTATTCCAGCTCAATGTAAGGAAGCTCCATTTTAAGACTAAAATTCTCACAATTGGGTCAGTAGTTAGTGTCATGATAAATGAAGAAAAGATTGAAGTTTTCAAAGATTTTCGTCTTACGTATCTTCACAACCAGTGCTCATTGAAAGCAGCTGTCCAGAGATCAGGTGACGTATTGCCCTGGGCACTTATGTTCCCCAAGACATGAGACTATCCAAGGAAAAGGGAGTTACTTTGAGGACTGCGTTGTGCCTGATCCAAGCCATGCTATTTTCAATGGCCTCATAAGCATTTTGGACACCACATAAGGAAGACCGAAGAAGAATCAATGCATTTGAATTGTGGAGCTGGAGAATATGGAAAGCACACGGACTGTCAAAAGGATGGATTGAACTTTTGGATGAAATATCATCAGATTGCACCCCTTCAGGCCCACAATGTTAAGACTTTTGTCTTATATCCTTTGAACATGCTATCAGAAATGATATATTCTTGGAGCAGGATATGGTGCTTGGTAAAGGAGAGGGGCAGGAAAAAAGAAGAAGGTCTTCAAGGAGATGGATTGACACAGTGGCTGTGGCACTGGGCTCCAGGAGCAGGCAGCTTTGCCCGTTCTTGTGCACAGTTTCTCTGTGCTTCAGAAGTGACTCGAGGGCACCTGACAAAGACAATTTTTGCTTGTGGAGAGTAAAAGAAGTGATGCATGTTAATCTAACGATGTCTCTCTCCATGCACCCCCAGCACAATGTGGACTAGTTGGGATTGACAAGCCCGCCTACCATTTGCTGCATTTACTGCTATCAACTCTACGCTGACTCACTGCTGTACTACAGAGAGAGTAGAACACACCCTCCAAATGGGTTTCTGAAGCTGGTAATCGTTACAGGAATAGGAAATGTCCTCTTTCTCCTGACAGACGTCTGCTAGCTTCCACCAACGCACAACCCGACCTGCACTCCAACTTGTGCACATATTAGCACATAAAAACTTACTCTATTGTCACTTTATTTTTATGTCACATATTTTTATTGTTTTGTTTTCTGCTGAGTAAATATAACAAATATTTCCAAAGCAATATTTTTTCTCTGGCTCTTGATCAATCATATACCCCCAAATGAGCCAAAGAAATCTAAATGACAAGTTGATTGCACTATAATTTAAAAATATAACCCATCATTTTATATGTATCACATATAATTATAAAGCACACATCCATTAAACAATATTTTTCGAACAAAGATTTTTTGTGTCCTCTCATTAATATCTTCATAGACAGTCCCGAGGGCTGCTCTAATTTTCTATGACAAACTGTTCAGAAATAGATCATAGATCAGAAACATTGTCTTTCTTCCCCCCTATTTTTATATGTAACAAAGTTTGTTGGATTTCTGTTTTCTCAATGTGTTCTACCATTACACACACATGCACACACACACATATATAAGATATTGCAGGGAGGGCAATACTGAGTTACAAGGTAGGCTGCTACCCACAATGTTGACAGTTCAAAGAAATCAGGCCCTCAGTGGAAAAAAGGTGAGGCCATCTGCTTCCATAAACACTTAAAGTTTCCTAAACCCAGAGGAGCAGTCACATAATATTGCTAAGAGTCAGAATGGACACAGTGGCAGTGGCTTGAGTTTAGACTGATTTATGAGGAGGAAAATGTGGTTTTTCAATAAATCAGCCAAAATACCATGGGCTTCAAAGAGACTGTAGAGTAATTCTATTATCATTAATTCCATTTTCCCCAAACTGTTTCATGCCCCCTCATGCAGATAATGTAATAGGATTTTATATTTTGCAAAATAGTTCTAACTTGAAACATATATTCTTTCTATACCTTCACATGTATCAAATTAATCTATAGTTTTCTCAAAGTAAGCTATACAATATATATATTTTTCATACAATATATATTTTTCTGTGCTGAGTCACATTGTTTATTATTCAAAAATACAAGGACAAGGGAATATGGTCAACAAGATGATGTCCTGTGAAATAAAGTGTTAAAACATTCTTAATAAAAATGTTATTGTTAACTAGTTTAATTCTGTTTCTTTTTAATTCAGAATAAGTATGGCAGATATGCTTTCATCCATAGTGCCTCAGAATTTGTTGTTTAAAATTTTTGAGTAACCAGAGTGACAGTGTTATTTAGTAAGGTACCCTAAAGAAGCTTTCCTGAATATGCTTCCAAGTGAAGCGCTCATGGGACAGACGCTACAGGTATCCTTTTGCCTGTTGCAGTTGTGTTGTTTATGATTTAGACACACACACAGACAATTTAGTTCCCCAGGAGAGCTTTGCCTGCACAAAGCAGTAAAAGTTTCCTTTATTCTAAAAGAACCCAGGAGAACAATGGAGTAACAGGCAGTCAAGAAGAGGATGTCCTGACCACTGGCAGCAATACTGCCACTCACCTTTCTCTAGTGAATTAATTTGTCCTGAACATTATAAATAACATTCTTCATGTCAGACACAAAACCATTAGATTACCGTCTGGAGAACAGGCAGGAAATGCACAGACATCTCAGAACTCTGATGCCACAGTAATAAGAATCCTCCGTCACTGAACGGCTCAGGGGTTTTATTTCTGTTGTTTCACTGATGGACATCTGTCTGTTCAATCTCCAGCCCCTCTGTGGTTATTTAAAACACCAACAGATGCAAAAAGATCCAAAAGAGTGAATTTAAATGACAGAAAAGCTTGGTTGACAACAGAAATAAAGACAGATTAGATAGAAAGATGATATATATTGAAATGGATAGTTAGATAAGTTAATACACATAAGTATTCAGTGTTCATCTATGTTTTCATTTAGCCAGTCTCTGACAGAAACCCAAAGCCAAACTATTTACTTTTGGATTTCAACCTTGAGACGTTGAGACAGAGCTGCAGGAAGGAAATAGAGATCAGTTAGAGATCAGATAGAGATCAGCAAGGATATGCTTTATTGGAGTGAGGGATGGGCTTTTGGGAAGGGAAAGGACAGCAGACAGAGAGAGAGAGAGGGATAGGAGCATCTTGAGCTCCGAGGGGGGTCCTGAGACCTGAGAGTTAGGCCAGGGAAGTCGTGCCGGGTATTGGGGCCATGGGATATATATAGGGTTTGAGCTACAGGAATGTGGGCTGATGAAAGAAAAGGAGGGAGGTTTCTGTGCTTGGCTTTTGGAGATAACTTATCAGCACATCATCTTGTTTTGCAACCTTTCTTTCCAGAATGCCAGGGAGAGGGACTATGCCCTTCCTGGGACTATAAGCTCTGTTAAGGGTTGTGTCCTTCAGGGAGATGAGCTCTGTGAAATGCCAGAGGAAGGGTGTACAAAGTTCAGCAGTTGTTCATCTCCCTCTTAGTGAGGCTGATGCAAAAGGGGTGCAAGGGGCGGCCTGGTTTGATCCTGGCCCATACAAACTTCTGGTGACATTGTATGTGCAGAGCAGAAACTATAGGAAGGGTTTTCATGTGAACTTTCAGAAACAGACTTTTTTGTGTGCAATTTTTCTGAAAGCATTAAAGAAAATGACTTGAAGGACAGAAGAGCAACATATATTCCTAGAATAACAAAAGTGTTTCAAAGGAATGGTCTTCAAATTTCATAATTTGCTGTCAATGAGACAGGACTTTTTGATGTACTTCCTATGTATTTTCTTTTTGGTCATGCCTCTGTAGTTGACCTCCTCTTCTCTCTCATTTTTGAAATCATGGTAATTCTACCAGGGCCAGATTGTATGCCATTCATGTGAGCACAAAGAGATTTTCAGAGTATAAGGGGAAACTTCATTTCATTTTGCACTGTGTATGCACTGTGGTTGAGTTGATTTTGACTCAGTGATGCCTGATAGTCTAGGACAGAGTCGAATTGCCCTACAGGGTTGCTAAGTATGTAAGTCTGTACAGAGGCAAGCTGCCACCTCTTTCTCTTCCAAAGTAGGTCCTGGAAAACTGCCAACTCTGGATACCAACTCAATGCTTCTCTTCTGTTCACCAGGGCTCTTTTTGTTCATCAGTTTGCTCTAAATGAATTAGTCATTTTTTCTTACTTAAAATTGTTAATGACATTCTGGAAGATGATAGCATTTGCAGGGTCTTTCAAGAGTTTGCAATGTTCACTTAGAGAGAGAGAAAAATGTGTGTGTGTGTGTGTGTGTGTGTGTGTGTGTATAAGAACGCCGTGAAATTCATCTTGCTGAAACCTCTTTTCAGTGACTTAAAAGAAGAGGACTATCATCTTCTATCTCACCAGGCAACTTCCCTTCAAATGACTTTGTAATGTCACTGAATATAGAACTCTGCTGAGCAGGGAATAGAAACATTGATGTCTACGGAAAAGTGCGAAAGAACTCTGTGACATTTTGTGTCTGGCACTGTTAGGAAGTTTACTTATGAGAAAACTTTATTGTGATGCTCATCAGTCATTGAATGTTCTGTTTTTTTCCTTACAAAAATGAAATAAAGGCATGCAGCAGTCTATATGTATATCTGAGTAGAAAGAAAACCAGTGGGAAATGATGGTGAGAACTAGAAAACAGTTACTTTTGCTGTTGTTGTTTCATTGATTTTTGTTTTCTATCTTCTTGAGGCTTGACAGAACAAAATGATTAAATGAAAATGAAATAATTTTGACCACAAATTTATATGCCAGTGGTTGAAAGGAAATATAAGATCTCATGTAAAGTGAGCAGTTTCCTGATTTCTTTAATACTCTTCAAGCTATCTGTTTTCAAATTCTGATTAAATTGCATGAAATATTTCCTTATAGTGTTCTATACAGTATCATCAAAATGGTCTACTAAGCAAATATTTTATGACCCTATACTTTCTACTACAACCCTGCAATCAGACTTTTACAAAAGTCACATAGCTGGAAAATCCTGCTTCTTAATGCAAAACTACTTGCTACTTGGCAATGTGACCTTGGTGATAAAATATCAGATCTTCTGCCAGAGATAACACAGCCCACTTTTCTCCAAATGTACTCCTGCAAATACCATTCACGTGGTCATTAATACATGATCATCATAGTTGCTTCTCTAAAGTGGTCATATTCTATTCTTCCCTTCAAGTCCTCTGTTCTAATCAAGCTGAAATCACTGCCGTTCCTCAGAAACACGCTACCAGAAAGATTCTGAGAGATTTCATAAATTTCCAAACATTTCTTTCATTCCCATCTTTCATCAAATGTCTCTATTTCTGTCTTCTACTATCTCCTGGAATCACTCCCTAGCATAAGACATTTCCTTATTGAGGTGGTAATATGATTTTCAACTGAAGTCACATTATATGAACCATAAAATTCCTTCTCTACCTAGTTAACTTTCCCCTCCAATGGCTTCTTACTACTGCACTAAAATCAGACCCACATGCTTTTTCAATGGAAAAAATAAGAGGAATGAAAACGCTCATTCCTACATAACTCTACTACCTCTCACACATCACTCTAGCTCCTTGGCAACGTGAGTCCAGTCATCGTAAGATTCGGAGCTGTTTTAGTCTTCAAACACTAGTTCCTCTTTCAAGGATTTTAATTTCATTGACATCTGCATAGCTTATTCTCTCATTATATTCAAGTCCAGCACCATATCTTGAGATTTTCCTCAATCACAGAGTTAATCATTTCAAATAATTCTCTATAATATAATATGAATACCAATATTACTTTGATTATTAATTTTGATCGCATGTATACCAATTTTATACATTATTCCTCTATGTCACTTATTGATTTCTGCATAATCAAATAAAATTAGAATAGGTCCTTTGTCTCTTTATCCATACCACTGTAGTTTGACACTTATTAAGCGCTCCATAAATAAGCTGAATGAATAAATATCAGGATGATTGATAAATTATTTTCTTTAAGTGAAAATGAGAAACTGACAGTAGCATGCTAAGCTGATATCCTTAGAACTATGTGACTTTTGGAGAATGACATATTTTCTATTTTTAATACTAAAAGGAAATTTGAATTGGCTTCTCTTATGGACAATTAGATTTAGTATGTGATATGATTAAAGAAACAATACGAAGTATCTATCTTTGATTGAAAAGCAAAACTTTTTTTGGTCATTGATATCACAATTGTAACTTGGTAAGCTCCTGACATAAAGAAAGCAGATAAGATTGTAGCTATATAAGATTCTCAACACTAGAGCTTTGATGAAATGTTCATTGACCCAAAATACTACTTTTCCCATTGACTACTTTTCTCATCCAGAATGTTCCCAACTAGGATACAAAGTGCTTGCTAAATACATCCTGTGGATCCTCAATAAAAATACTTAAAGAAAAAACAAACCACTTGCCAGGAGGTCGATTCCAACATGCAACTATCTAAAATGTGCAGAGGAGAGTCATGTTTCAGAAAATATTCAAAGGCTGTCAATTTTTCAAAATAGGTCACCGTAGCTCTCTTCTGAGGCTTCGCTATGTGGATATAAGCTACTATTTTTTTGAAATACCAGTGATAGTCGGAGCTTAACTGTTTGTTCCACCTAGGGACCCCTCAAATAATTATGTCAATTTATTTTAGATACTTGTCAATAATTTTTTTCTTCCACTCACAGTTGACTGGTTGTGAGTTAAATATATATATTTATGTTTCTAGATCTCTAACATTTGGAGACCACATTCAAGACGTTGGTTATCGAATATTGAAAAATGAAAGATTGGGGCTGAGCCCCAGTGGCATAAATGGTTGAGTGCGCGACTACGGCCCGCAGTCTTAGTGGTTCAAATCCAGCGACAGCTCCAGGAACAGCGCTGGGTAGCTCCCACGACCACCAGAGGGCAAAACACATGTTTTATGATGCCCCCCAAACAAACAAACAAACAAACAAACAAAAAACCCCAAGAAAAATGAAAGATCACTTTAAATTAGTCTTTGTACATTAATTAGGAGAAAACATAGGCTAAAATTGATGGTATTCAGAAGTGTAAAGGATTTTAAAGAAATAATGGATCCTCAAAGATTAAGGAAAGTGCTCATTTCCAAGGTCTTGTGGCATTTAAAATGAGTCAGAGGAAAAGACAAATTTGGAATAAGCAGAATATATTTTCCATCAAGATTGATAATCATTTAGAGCATGCCAAATGCATCCACTTATTAAAGAAGTTTTATTTCAAAACTTTTAATAACTGACAACTGTCCTCATGGCCAGAGTCACCTTAGTCCCTGTGAGAAGTGATCTCTCCTTCTCACGAAGCTCACACCACCTTATGTGACAAGGCTGTGATGTGTTAGTGGCCACACGCTGACTGAACAGCTGTACAAAATGAATTAAAACCCAACTGTGAACACGTCTAACTTTGTAAACTTTTTAGAATATTTAATGAAGATAGGCAGAAGAAAACAGATTATGAGAAGCAATGTGTATTTACTACTACCTTTGGTTTAATAGTAATAATTAAAACTTGGTAGATTATCTTTGAATGAGAACATTTCTTTTTTATTATAAACAGCCTGTATGATGTAGATCCTTATGAAATGGATTAACACATTTTAACGTTGGCAACAATGGAGAAATATGCTATAGAGGCACATTTGAAAATGTGATTACTGTCAGGAGGCCTTGCGGTGCAGTGGTTAAGCTCTCTACTGCTAACCTGTGGGCCCCTGGTTTATACTCCTCACCTGTTCTGTAGAAGCAGGTGGACTGATTCCCTTTTGAAAATAGTTGCTGCCTTGGGAACCTTGTGGCGAAGTTCTACGTTAATCCATATGGCCACTGTGAATTGAAATGATTTGCTGGCTACAGATTTATTTGATTACACTTAATTTGAGTTTTTGATTTATTCACTTGGTCAATACTTACTAGTGTAGATGCAGGATTTACAGATTACCACAAAAGAGAAGCAGGTGAAAATTAGTTAAAACCCTGAGATGAATTCTAATCACTCATAAGAAAACCATATTCTGGGATGCATGTATTGACTCTCAGACCCAAATATGCCCTTGCAGAAGTGCTTTGTAACAGGGGATGTTGTTGCTGATGTCAGATAGATCTTATCTGAAAGCAGAGAACACCAGAAACATGTTTACTGTGCTTTATTGACCACTAAGGGCTTTGACTGTGTGGATCATGACAAATTAGAGATAGCCTTGTGAAAAACTGGAATTCCAGAACCTTTCCTGATGTTCATGTGGAGCAGGTACTTGGATCCTGGCAGAATACAACATGATTTGGAATCAGGAAATGTGTGTGTCAGAGTTGTATACTTAATATCCTTATTGAATCAGTAGACTGAGCAAATGACCAGAGAAGCTTCAATATATGAAGAATATAGCATCAGGAGTGGAGGCGGTCTAATTAGTTATTTTATATGTGCCAATGATACAACATTGCTTACAGAAATTGAGGATGAACTGAAGTGCTTGCTGATGAAAATCAAGAATTGCAACTTCAAAAAAACAAAAAGAATTGCAACTTCAGAGTGCACTGAAATGCAGTGGAAAGTAATCTGAAATCACCACAACTGGAGCAAGAGTTAACATCTGGATAAACAGAAAAGATTGAAGTCATGAAGGGTTTCTTTCAGTTAAGATCAATAAACGAACAATCAAGGGATCAAATGACATCAGGTAAATCTTCTTCATGATTCACCTTCAAAGTGTTGAAAGCCAGATTACTACTTTGTGGAATAAAGTGGATCTGACCAAAGCCACGGCAATTTCAGTTATTGTGTATTCAGGTGTATATTGGACATTGAATAAGAAAGACTGAAGAAGAATTGATGCATTCGAATTATGGTGCTGGCAAAGAATATTGAAGGTACCATGGACTGTCAAAAAACAAACAAATCAATCTTAGTAAAAGTACAGCCAGAAGCTCCATAGCACCAAGAAGGGGAGACACTTCATCTTATGTACTTTGGACATGATATCACGAGAGAACAAAATCTCTGGAAAAGGATGCCATTGGTCAATTGGAGGGACAGAAATAAAAGAAGACGTGCAGCAAGCTGGAGTGACCAGAAGCTGCAGTGATGTGCTCTAGCATAGCAATTGGAAAGATGGCACAGGACTGGGCAGTGCACGGGGCTGCTGTAGGTCAGAACTGACTCGAGAGCACCAAACAACACCATTTACGTTTGGTGAAAATGGGAATAAAGCATTTTGACATATCTCTTTTTAGGGAACCCAGTGCTGACATATCAATAAAACGTGATGGAGGGACTTGGTAGAAAATGTAGCACTCTTCAGGCTACGTGACTGGCATTGTATCACACTCTTCTACCAACACACCTGGGTTTCCTTGAGGTCACTCATCCTCATCCATTAGATTTTGCGACACAGACATTGCAGGATGCAGGATTTCGGCTTTCTGAAAATTCCCTAAGATTTATCTATTATGGCTCTGCAAGATTGCAAAAACTGTCATTTCCGCAGGGTCTGACAGGTAGACCATAGATTTTGGCTATTTTGGCCACATGAATCTTCAGAGGTTCTCAGCCCAGGGTCGTTGCAGTGAAGGTTGTGCTCTGGTTCCAGTTCTTCCCTCTGTTTTAATTGTTTTATTTGCATCTATTTCACATATCATATAATTTAATCCTTGATCATATTAAGATTTGTGCAATCATAATCAATTTCAGAATATTTCCTTCTCCTACTCATTGCTGCTAGCTCCCCATTTCCCTCACCCACCCTGTCATGGCCTTAGGCAATGCCCGTGCTCCTATATTGTGCCCATGTGCAGATTAGTAATGGTGGTATTCCCTGATGACTTTCTTTGAACTGGAAGATTGTTCTTTTACTTGTGTGTCCTTCCTGTTCATAATCTATAACATCTAAGAAACCAGCAAACCCACTGGCATTGAGTCTACTATGACTCATCACTATCAGATAAGGACAGAGTAGAACTAACCTTATAGGGTTTCCAAAGCTATAAACCCTTACAGAGGCAGATCACAAGATGTTCTCCTAACCCCACCCTCCACAGTGTCTAGTAGGTTTGAGCTACTAAAGCTTTCAGATCACAGCCAAGCACAGAGACCATCAGCACTCTTAATAATCCATATAGCATTGTCCTATGTCTTATAATACTCCTTTAGCCCATAATACTTTTTCTTTATAAAGAACATCATCTGTTCATATCACATTGTGGTTTATGTCTTTTGATTGAGTCTCAATTAATATAAAATTAGTACTGGGAGAAGTCTCAAAAGATAAATATAAGATTTTATATGCACTGAATTGTGAAGTTAAGTTTTAGCCAAGTATTAAGTTTCTTGCTTATAGAAAATAATATATTTGTTACCCACAACATTCAATGAAATCATTATCAAACTCTCTCCTAGAGTCTATTTGAATAAGTGTCAACTGAAATACGTACCTAGAGAACTCATCTGGCTGCTTCACTAAACATTTTTGGTGAATAATGACAACTCGAAGGACCGTAACTTGGAATAGATTATAGTGAATGTCAGGAAGTGACCCCCTGGATTCTGAGCAGACTGACCTTCTCTGTTTGAAAACCCTGTGGCTATCTCATCTTTGTAGATACACTGGGTTGTGATTCTCCTTTTATTCAGGACCTGCAACACAGCAGTGGTTACATTCAGCTTAAGCATGTATCTACCACTACATGACAATATCTTCTGGGGGGATGAAGTAGTTGAAATCACTTAATATTTAAATACACACATATCCGATGATCAAGAAAGTAATAATTTATACATTCATGGAATTTCAGTACTGTGTTATCAAGGTAGACTAGAGGAGCAAATTTCATAGACAAGCATATAGATATAAGGAAAGGGTTTAATGTACAACGGGAATGGAACACTGAGAAAGCATCTCAACTCAGTCCAGTTCAAAACCATAAATCCGATATTAGCCCATATGCCCAATAGAGCTATATAATGTCTATAATGTCTCCTTCCAACTCATGAAGTCACAGGTCATTGGGTGCAGAATCCCAGCCCTGGCAGGGGTCTCCCCATGGCTCCTGGCTTTCAGGGCTTAAGGTTCATCAACAGCATCCAGTGGTGGCTGAAGCAGCTCATCGCTGACAGGGATCTCCACGTGGTCTCCTCAGCTTCAGAGGTCTGCCTCCATCAGGGCAGAGTTGTGTGGCTTCTCCGGCTCCTCAGACACTGCCATCTTGTCTTGTCCGTGATTCATTGTCTCTGAGACTAATTCCCAACAACTGAGGAGATAGTGTCTCATCTTCACAAAGGACACATGTTGCGAGATTTCCCAGACATATAAGGAGAAAGCCATGTCCACACAGAGGCCTCATTGGCTACTCAATGGCTATCTCCAGATTAAAAGGCTACACTCCACCCCTACATCTCAATCATAAAATTAACTTAAGCACATGACTGCCACAGTAACTGTGGAGTATAAACTTGGAGTTTACGTGGAGATGAATTCTAAGAGATTTAGGCTAAAGCATCCAAAATATAACGTATCAGACTGAATGCATTGGCATTTATATATTTTGACTGTACATTCCAGAAGTTTCTAATATACATTATTTCTGACACATGGATTCTGCACAGTGGGGGTAAGTAATTATATTCATTCTCTTTTATCCCTCTCTAAGGCACATTATACAAATAACATAAAGCTTTTCCTTTTTTATTTCAACTAGTATTTTCTCAAATCCAGATTTCCTATTTTTATTTGTGTATTGATTGCAATTCTAAATGATTTGTCATATATCTAATTTTGACACAATATTTATTTTGTATTTAATAGTTATGCTTATAAATCTACTACCATTGGGTCTCCTTTTACTATTTTTTTTCCTTTTTACTATTTTATTTTTCCCCTTATCCTCCATACCTAGACATTAGGTAGGATTAATTGTATACACGCTGCATAATGTTGTCCTTCATAAGAAAATAATTACTCTGTTTTCTTGTTAATATAAGAAAATCAAATGAAACTAATTTCCATCAAGTTGATTCCAATTCAGAGATGACCTGCCTTTATGTGTCTAAACTGAATTATGAAGAATCAAATGTTTAGGGAAAATATTCTGTAAATGCAGTGAGAAATATATAATATTAATGTAATTGCAGTTTCATAGAGGGACAAAAGTATTCAAAATTTCAGAAATAACGATAAAGGCATATTATCCCTTTTTACATATGGCTGATTTGTTGGGAGTTTTTGTTTTGTTTTGTTTTTGTGTTTTGGGCATCACTGCCCTGGTGGGAGTAGGAAGTCCACCCTTGCTGCTACTGGATTTGAACTGCCAACCCTATGGGCCAGAGTCCTGCACACAACCACTACACCACTGGGGCTCAGCCCTTTGTTGGGAGCTTTATTGATAGTTTTTCTCTTGCTTTTAAAAAGAAAAAAAACTGATACAGACCATCAGGTGTCAGAGCTGCAAGTCTGAGTCCCATTTCGTGGCTCAGCACGATGAGATTCAACATCTCTGATCTGGTTTATCGAATATTTTATTTAGAGATGCCTCGAGCCATTACATGCCTTGTGAGCACAGTGCTGAATGACAGGGGCTTCTGAGCCTCGAGTCAGTGCTGTTCTTGCTTTTGTTCTTACTACCTCATCATCCCCATCTCTTTTTTCCCCCTAACCATCATGGTAAGAGCATATAAATATCTTTTGCTTACTCTCTTCATTGGCAAATGTTTAGATTCTTGGCATGTGTAGTTTATTAACTGGCAAATAGTTTCAAGAAGGAAAATGCCTTAAAGATGCTTGGTTCAACTATCTGTAGATATAAACAAATGCTTCATTTTTTGGAGGGGAGGTTACTTTTAAAGTTAAGAGTGTTCCCCTGGTACTTCAATTTCTTAATTAAAAAAATATATATAATTATATAAAATTATATATATAATTATATATAAATATATATATATATTCTCCCAAAGAGATTGAATGGAATGCTGTCATAAGTTATAATTGGAATACATATTGATGGCTCTACCATGAGCTTTATAACTGTGTTGGGCAGTAGGAGCAATTCATAACATTTTAATTGTATAGGTGTGTTGGGTATGTTGTCCAATAGGAATCATTAAAACAAATTCTCAGTGTTAGGAACATCTGTGCTTCTTCTGAACTAAGAGAGGTGTATTGCTATGGATGCTGTAATTTACATTTGATTTTGTTAGTGTTTAGTGTGTCTATTCATAATAAATAACCTTGTTTTTATCTCATTGTGCTTCTTGGGATATTATTTAAAATTTGTTTTATTTTCACTTTTCTACTAGTTTGTAATGTCTCCATGGTGGGAGTGGGTTGCTGGGGAAACAATTGACAATTTTAGTACTAAATAATTTATCTACTGTTTATTTCCCTCCTATATTTTGAATTGCAAGTAGCAAGATTCTGTACACCCCCTCAAAAAATTAAAATTTCACAGTCAATGCTGGCTCAACCCAATAGAACAAAACTCTATCCCAGGGAGTTTCTAAGACTGTAACTCTGTACTGGAATAGAAAGCCATATCATAGGAAATTTCTTATGGAATTTATCTGATCTCAGGGAACTGTTCCCAAACACTCTTATATCTAAAGAACACAAAACAAAGAAATAGGAATCAAGTACAATATCTGAACATATCCTAAGCACAAAGCTTCTCTCATTCGTAGGTATATGTTATTCTCGCAATACAAAGATGTGAGATAATAGGGAAAACATTGATAATTACAGCATTCATGTAGTTCATTCAGATTGTATTGTATAAGTAGGATTACTTGAATATTATCCACAGGATTCTATTTAATTCTTACCCTCTTTTCGGTCCCTGGAGGTGGGACTCATATCACTTGGCTTACTCCTTTAACGCTTTAATCACATGGTTGCAGTTACTTGCCTAGCCACCTCCAATTTTAAGTAAACTTGTTATCATACACCATGGAGATATCTACCACAAGTCACTTCTTTACCATAAATAACTACCTGCCATAAATAACAAAAATAATTACTAAGAAATTCCCAATCATATCGGAGACAAAGACTAAAAATCTGTTCAGGTAAAGGTAAATCTTCACAGAGTTCAATAGAAAATTAAAAATCAAAAAAATGAAATATTGCATAGATTACATCTCTAATGGATCTTAAAGGAATCCTGGTAGCACCCTCTAGTAAGCATTGACTATTTACCTTAAAGTAACTGGTTCAAATCTACCAGTTTGTCCTTGGTAGAAAGGTTATCATCTTCTACGATAAAGATGGACACCCTTGGAAAACATATTGGACTGTCATGACACAAAAGGTTTCATAAGGGTTCTTTATTAAATTAGTATCAGTTCATTATGCTAGGTCTACATTTATTCACAAGATTAATCTACTCCTTTTTTAAAAAAATTCAGAACTACTTGTCAAATACAAATTAGTCTTTCATGTTCACTCTCCAACTTGCTCTGAGTGTGTGTGTCTGGAGGTGTGCTTATGAATATGTGTGTTGTGTGTGTGCAATTTTAATGCAGTGGCTCAATGTCATTATCAATTTTGTTGACATGAGTTATATGTTAGACCAGGCTGCCTAGAAAAATAAAAGCAGGTGCGCTCATATAAATGTTAGAGAGATACAATTATATCAAATTGTATATCAAGTAGACATCCCAGCCCAATCCAGATCAAGTCTACAAATCTGATACAACTCCAGAAATACTTCTTCAAACTCATGCAACACACACTGATGCAGCTGCAGGGAGATCACAAACCAGTGGGTACAGTCTCAAGGGCTTCGGCTGTCATCAGCCTGACTCATCCACAGGATGGTGAAGCAGAGAAAGGGAGAGGGGAGATTCTTGGGAGACTTCTTATGAGAAGACCATATCCACAAGGAGGTACCACCAGGCTACAAACTGATTGACAAGTTAGATTCCACCCCTTCACTCTATCAAGTTGATGTGAGATTATATGACTACAATTACAGATAAAACAAAGAACACTCATTGTAGAAAGTGTGTCATTTTAAGAAATAGAAAATAGTCTAGTTATATTGGGTGAAGGGGGACATTGGACAGTGTATGATATGACAAAATAATAATTTATAAATTATCAAGAATTCATGATGGAGGGGGGCCTGGAAGGGAGGGGAACTATGAGGAGCTACTACCAAGGTCTTACATAGCCTTTATTGTTAAAGGCTCATGGGGTGGGGGAGGGAAATATGAGGAATTGGAACTGGGGGCTTAAGTGGAGGGAAGAAGTTTTGAAAGTGATGATGGCAACAAGTGTGCAAATGAGGGCTGCATAAAATTGATGTGTGTATGGATCATGAGGGGGGTATATGAGTACCCAATGAAATGTTTCAGTTTAAAAAAATGGGGGGAAGAGGAGTTTTTTTTTAAGAGGAGTTTATACCAAGGGCTCAAGTGGAAAATGTTTGGAAATGAATGTGGCAGCATGTGTGCAAGTGTGCTTGATACAGATGATGTACTGAATGGTATAATAGCTGTAATAGCCCCCAATAAACTTATTTAAATTAAAAAAGAAAGAAAATGTTTTGAGAGTGATGATGGCAAAAATATATGAATGTGCTTTGCATACAATAGATGTATGTATTTATTATGATAAGGGTTGCATGAGCCCCCAATAAAATTATTTTTTAATTTAAAAAAAAAGAGATTAGTTTATACTTTGGTCAAAGAATATGTTTGAAGAAATGCTCAATGTTTTAATTTCATAATTATGCTATTGGTTTTATTGTTTCTACCTATTTTTCATTTATTTTTCACGGTGTTTTATCACAATTATTTTATGCTAAATTTTTGCCTCACTTTGTAATACTTGACAAAGTACCAGATCTTGTTTTGAAACTATTTTGAGGAGCTCTCATTTTTTTCTTTATTCAAAAAAGAACTTTTAATCATTTAAATCTACCATTATAAATAACTTTGGAATTTTATTCCTTTTAGAATTTTCATAATAACACATTTGCAGATATTCAATGTTATTGATAATGATGAGTGTTTCTTGGGTACTTCGTTCACTTTTGTTTCAGTTTTGTAATTTAATTCTGTAAGAATTTGCTGTAAATTTGCAAATCCATTGTAGCCCATATCTTTAAAGGACAGAACTCACTGCAGCTGAAATGTGGACAAGTTCGTCTAATTAAAGAGAACAACCAGGCACCCTGACTGGAGCTTGACTGCATAAAGTTGCCGATTGCTCCAGAAGGCCTTCCTCGAAGACTTCTGGCTCACTCTTCGTCTCTATTTTCTGAAGCCCTCCTTTGCTAAGGCATGAATACCCCTTAACCTGTTGCTTTAGGAGGCAAAGCTTGTCAGACTAGATCAGCACATGCTGCCCGCTGAGGACATATATCCGGTCCGTTGGTGTTTTTGCCTCCGCTCCCTGCCTGCTTAACAGCCAACTCATACCCCGCCCTCAGCGAATTTGCTCACAAATTTTTGGGTTTTTTGTTTTGTTTTGTTTTTAACTATAGTCCGGCGCTCCAGTGGTCTAAGGAACTGTCCCCTGTTTAAAATGTTTGAGCACCTCAGGACGGCTAAATACTCTTTCTTTTTTGTATATCTCCTAAATTGCTTGCTACCGACAGGCTACTCAAATCATTCCCATTTCATGAATAGTGACAATGTGATATGTTCTTTGTGATTTCTTATTAAAAATGTGTAAATCCATGCTCTAAGGTATATGCATTTGGAAAATAGTCCACAGTCAAAGGAAGTAGGCAACGCTTTGTATTGGCATAGTGAAAATTCCACATTAAGGTAGAAAATGAACACAGTAATGATATCTACTCATTTGTTAATTAGAAGATTTGCAACTGCACATGCTTACTGTATACTGTTCTAAGCTGTTTGGGGGCCAACCATTCAGAATGCCACCCTCTTTTTGCTAAGTGTCACCCAGTCACTTTTGAGATTCATAGTGACCCCTTGCACAAGAGAGGGAAACACTGCCGATCTTCAAAATTGTAACTTCACTTGAGTCCATTGTTGCAGTCAATATGTCAAGCTCTCTCATTGGGGATCTTCCTCTTTTTTGCTAACCCTACTTGACCAAGTGTGATGTCTTTGGCAGAGACTGGTCTCTCCTAACATCATGTCCAAAGTACCGTGTTTTTCAGATGAAAAGTCACACCTTTTCCCTGCAAAAGAGGGGGAAAATGAGGGTGCATCCTGTGGTCCGAAGGTGTGGTACCCGAGAACATTTTAATATGCTGGTACTATTTGGTTCAGAATATGTTTCTTGTTTTCCTGCTCTACAAACTGACTTCTTTCTACTCTTCTGTACACTGCTATTCAAAAGTGCATCTATTTTTCAACTCTGAAGCTATACATAAAACACATTTCATATCCATTTCCTATTTAAGTGTCAGAACTATTATAACATGTTCTTCACAAGTTTTTACAATGAGAGGTAGTTTTAAACAAGATAATTCTTTATTTTACGTTACTTTGAAAAGTGTGGCTTTATATTCTGGCTACAAGTTCACCAACATTTCTGTCCCAGTTTCTTCCTTTCTGAAATGCTTATATTCATGCCTCTCGGTACAGAAGAGTTATGAGGTTTAAAGAACATCTGTAGATACTGCCTGTCCCATGTGATGGAAAGGAGCCATGGTGTGGTCATGCTTTGGGCTGTGAAAGCTAGGAGGGAGAACAAATGACCAGGCTCTCAATGTGAGAGAGGCAGGACTTGCTACTCCCACAAAGACTGGAGCACAGTTAGTCTCAGAGACTCACACAGGCCGTTCTGCTCTGACTGGCAGGGTCGCTATGTGTTGCCATCGACTGATGGCAGGGATGTGGCCTTGGAGTTCAAGTTCTCAGTGCTACTCAAAAGGCCAGTGAATGAAGCCACTGCAGGAGAAAAATGTAGCAGTCTATTGAGAGCCTTGTTTACAAAGGTGCCTAAATTTGGGAAGCTTCTAATTTAGACTGCATACATTGAACATCTCAGAATAAGAGATGTTTTTAACTATACAAAATCTTTCTCTCAAATAATGTCAGGATAACATATATTGGAATCCATACTGTTTTAACCCAGATGGTACATGATGATGACAAAATAGTGAGATATGTTATGAATAAAAAACTGTTGCATATAATTAACTTAGAATTATTAGTAGACATCATTTTCTTTTATATAATCACTAATCTTAATTTTAAATTTTTAGTAGGAAAAATATATAAGAAGAAAATTTTTTTTCTTTAAAAATTAATGTAACCACCATCACATTGCTAGGACTTATGTCATACTAATTTTGTAATCAGATCCAACTTTAAAATATAAAAAAAATGCTAAAATTTTCACAGTAAACTATAATTAAGAGTCTTTTAATGGCCTTGCTAATTTATTTTGGTATCATTGCAAGCTTTTACAATGAATTTTAAAATAATCCCTCTATTGAGATAATTAAATTTTAGGTGTATTCAGTGCATGTTATGGAACAATATTTCCTAGACTATATCAAGTTTATTACAAGCCAATGTTAAATGTTGTTACTAGGAAAAGTTAGGTACAGACATAGCATGTTAGTACAGCACATCTTTATAAAAAATATATTTTCCCTCAGGACCAATAAGGGGAGCAGCAATACTTGGAGGGTAGGGTGGGGGGAAGTAAGGGAAACTGATCACAATGATCAATGTATGGCCCCCATTCCAGGAGCGTAGACAGCAGAAAAGTGGGTGAAATGAGACAAAAGTCATATGTAAATCATGAAAAACAAAGAATAATACATAAATTTTCAAGGCAGCATG